>CAUYRH010161090.1:0-12809 GCA_963574655.1 Perodicticus potto
TATGGAGAACTCTCAAAGAACTCAAGCTAGACCTCCCATTTGATCCTGCAATTCCATTACTGGGCATTTACCCAGAAAGGAAAAAATACGTTTATCATAAGGACACTTGCACTAGACTGTTTATTGCAGCTCAATTTACAATAGCCAAAATGTGAAAACAGCCTAAATGCCCACCAACCCAGGAATGGATTAACAAGCTGTGGTATATGTACACTATGGAATACTATTCAGCCATTAAAAAAAATGGAGACTTTACAGCCTTCGTATTAACCTGGATGGAAGTAGAACACATTATTCTTAGTAAAGCATCACAAGAATGGAGAAGCATGAATCCCATGTACTCAATTTTGATATGAGGACAATTAATGACAATTAATGACACAATGGGGGGTGAGGGAAGGGGAGAGCAGAGAAAGAATGAGGGAGGGGTGGGGAAAGGAAGAGCAGAGAGAGGGAAGGAGCGAGGGGGGTGGGGTCTTGGGGCCTTGGTGTGTGTGACACCTTTTGGGGGCAAAACACAATTGTAAGAGGGACTTTACCCAACAAATGCATCAGTGTAACCTGGTTTCCTGTACCCTCAATGAATCCCCAATAATAAAAAAAAAAAAGAAAGAAATGCGTCTCACGAAGAAATGTAGGAGAAATATAAAGGTTCAGCAGCAGTTAACATAATGGCTGATAAAGAAATATTTTAGAATTAAAAATAACAGTTTCTGACAATTTTATTAAGAGCTCATCAGTATGTCAAGAAAACCTTGTTGTCTGCAAATATAGAGGACCAGAGTCTTGTGTCAGTATACCCAATACCATTGTTTAATTTTTAGAATAAAACTTATAATAATAAGTTCTTTCCAATCCTAGCCAATCCAATCATACATACAACTTTTTCAACAGGCCTATCTTTCAGAAAATTCTTCAACTTGTTAAGATCTTTCTTTATCTTCTTATAACCAGAGTCTTAGTTCTATAATTTTTCATTTTTATATTAGACAACCAATTATTTTACTACAGGACAAACATTTGCCACTCAAGACTCTCATAAAAAATTTTTTCCTTAAATTTAAATTTTGATTAGTATGATGAAATATGTATTATTTTCTTTAAATTTAAGAATCCCAGGAATAAACATATTTTTTTTCAGAATTTCGCTTCAGATTTTTATCTTATTTAAATATGATTTATTACATTTTATATATCTATTATGTAACTTAACAATATCTTAATAATTACTTGAAATATTTATGAACACTTATTCCATTTACAATTACTTGATTTAGTTATTTTTGACAATTACAACTAAAATATTTCTGAAAATCACTTTCATCTTTCGGCTCAGAAAGATGAGCCAAAGATCTGGGGGCCAAAGTGCAACTTTCTTCGGTGGAATCTGGGTTCCACCGACACTGGCCGCCTCCACCATACACCTATTTGACCCCAACAAGATCAAAGTCATGTACCTGAGGTACACCGGTGGCAAAGCCAGTGGCCACATCTGCCTTGGCCCCCTAGATTGGCCCCTTGGGTTTGTCTCCAACAAAGGCTGGTGATGACGTCCCCAAGGCAACTGGTGACTGGCAGGGTCTGAGGATTGCAGTGAAACTGACTATCCAGAACAGACAGGCCCAGATTCAAGTGGTATCTGCTGCCTCTGCCCTCATTACCAAAGCCCTCAAAGAACCACCGAGAGATAGAAAGAAACAGAAAAACATTAAACACAACAAAAATATCACTTCTGATGAGATTTCAACATTGCCAAACAGATGCAACACCTATCTTTAGCCAGAGAACTCTCTAGAACCGTTAAAGAGATCCTGGGGACTGCCCAGTCTGTGGCCTACAATGTCAATGGCCACCACCCTCATGACATCATAAATAATATCAACAGTGGTGTCATGGAATTCCCAGCTAGTTAAAAAGTATAAAGGAAAATATTTCCATAAGGATCATTTCACACCCCCTCCAAAATAAAATAAAATAAAGTATTTATGAAATTAAGATATTAGACAGACCTAGTTATTATGTTAAGCTAATTTTTTATTCATCAACTTTATAGCCTGTTAATATTAAGTGTTTACCTAACTAAGAACCTTAAAGTTAAGTACATAAGTATCCTGTCAATAATTTAAGAGATATAACTGTTTTTATTAAACAATTAAAAATTAATCTTACTTATCAAAGAATTACACAAAGATAACTCAACTTTAAGCTGAGTTCATGGCTTCATGACCTTAAAACATACGGTGAAGACTAATATAAAGCTGTCTCACCAGTAAACTCAGGCAAATTATATGTTGACAATTTTAAAAACATTGTCAATTTTGTTTTATCAACAATTTTAAAAGCAAATAATTTGTCAAAAATTTACTTAAGTCATGTGACCTAAAAAAGAAATGATCTAATTAGTATAGATTTTATATGGACACTCATTTATTAATCAAAATATAATTTACTGAGGAATATCTGGCTGATTGCACCAGATTTTAATATGCAGCTAGAGTGTATAACTTAACTCATGTACATGTTTAAACATTTATACACACACACAAAGATCTTATAGCTTTTGATTTTAGAATTTTTGCTATGAGATAATAAAACATAAACTCATCAATTTACAACTGAAAAAAATTAGATCTAAAATATTTTTCTGAAAAAAGGATACAGAATAAATTTTTTTAGTAGGTAATCTTATTAAGGGTATAAACCAAATTTTAAATAAAGGAGTTGAAGTTAGTTACAAATATACTTAATGTCTTGGACAAAAAATAGCTGACTATGAAAATGTTGCTGAATTATGGGAAGAGGTCCAATATAGGAGAGTTGTTCTAGCAAAGTCTATTCAGTATTTTCTTCATCTCAATTATTTTTCTTTAAAAGTAAGAATGTTGCCATTCCTTTTAATATAGGGATGATATCTTTTATGATAGATATCATTTTTTGCTTTTAAGAAATAGCAAAAAAATCAAAATGATGTTTTTAATCTCCTGGTTTTCAAGTGTTTTTACTTAGAATGCTAGATAGATAAAGAGGAGGAATTGTAGAAAATGGAAGAGAGGAAAGACAATCAGCTAGCTTGAGACAGGATTTTGCAAAGAGACAATGTTTCAGTCCCGAATATTTTTTGTTTGTTTTTGAGCCTCAAGATGTCAATTGAAATATGAGTGTTATTTGAAGTGTATAATTTTATAGTCATGGTCTTTTAGTTTAGTTAAAGAACAACAGATTATTTAAATGATCCCCTTAATGTTTGAACATGTTACCAGCTGGAGTCCCAGAAAATATCTTGACATGCCTTTTACCTTGGAGAGTTCATTTGTAACTAAATGTATCTAGGTGATTCAGTTTAATGCTGAATATGCAAAAGCCAATTAAAATCCAAGTGCCAAAGGAAAATAAAGCAAGTACTTACCAAGAAGGACAGAAAGTTGCAATAGGAAAAACTTCATCACCCAAACCAACTGCCCAACCAAGGTCAACAGAAGTAAAATTGCTGTCCCCACCAGGAGTTCTCACAGGGTGGGGAAAAACCTCTGAAAACAAGTCACCAGCAAAAAAGAACTGACCAAAATCAGAAGTTTAGTCCAAGACAAGACTAGCTGGGGGAAGAGCATGCGCAGAAGTGAAGGTCTCAAAGGGTCTTAGTGTGGGAACCTCTAATTGTAGTTCTGGGAGCCAGGCACTCTCCCAAAAGTGAGTTGGCTCTTAATAAAATATACAGACAAATCTCTTAATTTCCAACATTTGGTTTGGGAAGCAAGAATTACAATTCGGGACATATAGACAGACTGAGTAGGTGATCTGTAGTATATCCAGAGAAAAGTATGGGAATTTCATTCGAAAGAGAAGTGTTCTCTATAATTTTGAAAGAAAGCTCATTGGCAGTAGAGAAGTCTTGGGGACCTGGTAGGCTCTAGTTGGTGAATGATGGTGGTACACAAAACCAGTTTAGCACCGTACCCATGTGCCTCAGCAGCTGTGAGACAGAATAGGACGCAGGGTTACACCATGTAGTAAACGCTTCCAGCATCCAGGCTTGTTAAAAATTCAGTTTCGGAACAGGTGTTGTGTGAGACTGAAGTGTTTTTTCCTGTTGGCCACTCACTCAACTACTATTTAGTTGGGTATAACAATAATGACCTGGCTTGTATAATTAACTTTCACCAGTGCCAATACCAAGGTGAGGGCAAAGGAAATGCCGAGGAGCAAAAGATACTTAATTGTGAGGTGACGTATAATCTCTAGAGATTATACAGCTAAATTTTTAAATTTCATAAACTGAGTCTCAGAGATACAGAATTCTAGAGTCAGATTATAAACATTCTGGCTACAAATCAAATGGGAAATAATACATCAGGGAAAAATTAGCACTAGGGACAGAAATTTGTCAATAAATCACAAAGATGGGCCAGGTTGGTGGCTCACACCTGCTGTAATCCTAGCACTCTGGGAGGCCGAGGCAGGTGGATTGCCTGAGCTCACAGGTTTGACACCAGCCAGAACCAGAGCAAGACCCCATCTCTCAAAATAGCTCGGTGTTGTGACCAGCACTGGTAGTCCCAGCTACTTGGGAGGATGAGGCAAGAGAATCACTTGAGCCAGAGAGTTGGAGGTTGCTGCGAGCTGTGACATGGCACTCTACCGAGGGCAACAAAGTGAGACTCTGAATAAATAAATAAATCACAAAGACAAAAATGGTTCCAAGGCAGTCAGCAGAGAAGAGAAGGAATATAAAGGCACAAAACTAAGAATGGTTAGTTTTCAGGTGGGTAAGGAAGGAAAACAGGTAATATAGAGAGAACTTTATAATAATCTTATTTCTAGACCTCTGTAGTATTTCTTATTTACAGGTTTGACTTCCATGAGTATATTAAAAATTATAAATTAATTAATTTTTTTAATGCACCTCCCTTGAAACAATCAAGCCCAGAATTCCCTGGTGTCAATGTAGAAAGAATGAAATGAGAACAGCATTTATTTCCCCTGAATTTCTCTTTCCCTGAATAATTTCTTGCTGTTATCAATTTTGATAGTTATGTTTCCTTCTAAGAAAGAAATTAACTTTTTGTGCAGAGAGTCCCATCCCCTCAAAGAGAGGTAAAGATGATCATTTAAACAGGACCTTGATTTTAGTTTAGTTTCCAAAGGCAAGCAGAGAGACCAATTTAGAATGCTCACTTAGGATTAGGGACCTACACCCTCCCCACTTCTGAATTGCCCTCCTGTAGAAATTTCTGTTTTAGTATTTACTACTTGAATACTCTCAAACATTTTCCAATTTGTCTATACTGGAGAAAGCATAATCTCAAGAGTAGTTGGTTTTTTCTTTCAAATGTCAGAAGCTGAATTTTTTATTTTAGTGTTGTGCCTGAGACATTCTTCCCTAGAAAGTTGACACCAATTCTTGTGTATAAAACTACATGTCCTACATATATTTTCTTAACTTTTAAAATAATTTCCCCATGAGAAGTAATGTAAGAGTACATTTGTGGTTAATGAAGTAAAATGGCATAGTTAGAAAAAAGATTATATACATTAGTATGAATTTTAGAAATTCATGGATTATTTAGTCTGTTAACAGTAAGTATAAAAACAATATCTACCCTTCTGTGGTTATCTCTAGATGAATCAAAGATCATATTTTCTGGTTTGTCATCCATAGTACCAAGGCTGGCAGGTTCTAACCTGGCCAGGGCCAACTGCAACCAAAAAATAGCCAGTAGTTGGGACAGGTGCATGTAGTCCCAGCTACTGAGAGGCTGAGGCAAGAGAATCCCTTAAATTTAGAAGTTTGAAATTGCTGTGAGCTGTGATGCCACAGCACTCTACTGAGTGACAGCACTCTACTGACATAGTGACACTCTGTCTCAAAAAAAAAAGATCGCATTTTCCTCACAATGAAATTTTCCTCACAATGTGATAGCCAGAGTTACTTGAAACATTTCTAACTCTTAAGAGGAGAAATACCATGAAATGTAATTCATTCATATGTTCATCATATATGTATTAGGAGCTTACTATGGAATAGGCACCATGTTAGGCTATCCAGATCCCAAAATAACCAGACAAAAAAGAAAGAATTCTTTCCTTCAAGAAGTTACCATGTGATTAGAAGAGAAGGAAATTAATTAATAGTGTGATAATATAAAGTAAAATACACTTCTACCACTATGAACAATCATTATGTTTGAGCATAGAATAAATGAAAAATGAAGTTCAAATGTTTCAAATGTTGAAAACTAATTAGGGTTAAGTAAGAGTTTTTAAAAATGGATATATTATTTTCCCATTTTGAGAGCACTTCAGATGCTTCCATAGTAACACATAGATATTCAAAATCAAAATTAATAACACATGCTATATTCATTCACCGTATTTTCATTAACTATGTAGATATTAGCGTAGCAGAAGTAATCAGTCAAGGACTCTATTCCTTTTACAGTAGTGCCAAAGAAGATGAAATATTTGGGAGTGTACTTAACAGAGAACATGAAAGATCTCTATAAAGAGAACTATGTAACTCTGAGAAAAGAAATAGCTAAAGATGTTAATAAATGGAAAAACATGCCACACTCATGGCTGGGAAGAATCAACATTGTTATAATGTCTATACTACCCAAAGCAATATACAGGTTTAATGAAGTCCCTATTAAAGTACCTCTGTCAAACTTTAAAGATCTGGAAATATTAGTACTTTGTTTTATCTGGAAACAGAAAAAAAAAACTCAAATAGCCAAGACATTACTCAGAAATAAAAACAAATCAGGAGAAATAATGCTACTAGACTTCCGAATATACTCTAAATCTATCGTGATCAAAACAGCAAGGTACTGGTACGAAAACAGAGAGGTAGATATATGGAACAGAATTGAGAACCAAGAGATGAACCCAGACACTTATCACCATCTGATCTTTGATAAGCCTATCAAAAATATAAATTTGGGGAAAGAGTCCCTATTTAACAAATGGTGCTGGGTGAATTGGCTGGCAACATGTAGAAGACTGCTTTTTCTGCTTGACTATAGTTGGTATAAATAAATGCTACTGATTTGTGAGTATTGATTTTGTATCTTGAGACGCCACTGCATTCCTTGATTACTTATAAGAGTTTTGAAGAGATGCCAGCTCCACGAGAATTTATGCGGTGGCTGAGGCACAGGGTGGGGCTGAGTCACAGTTCCTGTAATTAGGTGCATGGGTCTACTGGCAGCTCGGGTGTTTCTCACTCTGGTGTTCCATGGAATCAGAAAGGCCCACCCAGAAAATGAGTTCATCTGGAGAGGTTGATGCCACCTTCACCACCTTGCACCTCCATCCCACTCAGTCACTGGTAATCTGCAGGGCTATCAGCAAAATGTGTCAGGGGTTTTTGCCTACCAGAGTCACAGGGAGATCAATGTCTTCTCAGCCAGGCCACCATATTCTGTCACCAGTCAGCCTGGGGCGCTGAAGCCTGACTACCTCAGGTGCTCAACGGAAGCTAGGAGTGTCACTCAATTTCAGCCCCTCCCCTGTCTAATACTAATGCCACTTATATTCTTGCAGAATTTGTGTTTCTGTTCTGGCTGTGTTCCAATGTCGGTTAGGCACATTTTGAGTTCACAGAACCTGTGACTCAGCTCTGCCCTGTGCCGCAGCCACCACATAAATTCTCATGGAGCTGGCATCTCTGTCTCTGCTGCACTCTTTGTTGGGGTGGGTATAATTAGAGTTCTCAAAGGGCTCTCAGTTCCTGCCCTGCCCTGGACTGATGCTGCTGCCATGTGCCCGCTTGTCCTGACTATGCTTTACAGGGGACCAGGTGCATCTTGGGCTCACAAAAGCAGCAATTCTGACTCAACTCTACGCTGGGAGTATGCCACCTCTGTGTGCCCGTATTCTAGTCTCAGTCCCCTCCAAGCCCCACCCTGGCAAGAATCACCACAGGTGTACCCTTTGCTCTCAGGGCCTGCATTTCCATCCCAGATCTGCTCCACCCATGGCTGCCCCCAGAGTAGAGGCCTGGCTCCCTCTGGTTGCTAAGAGAGACAGGAAGTGTTTCTCCAAAATATCACCAGGGGTGTGAGCTCTCTTGTTCCTGCAGGCTGCTGTTGCTGCTGCATTCTGCTGCGGGGCACTGTTTCTCCCTCTCCCACTTGGCTCTTTCACTCCACAGTCCACACTTTACACCCATGGTGCTTATTCAGCACAGACTTGTAGCAGCCCATGCCTTGCCCGTACCTCTCGGAAAATTGCCCAAGAGTGGACTCTGTAGGGGACAGGCTTCCAGACCTCAGGGTGGGAGTGGAGGGGAGTGCTGGGAGTTCAGAATTGCAGGTAGAGTATATGTTCAGTTTTATGCCTGGCAGGAGAATGCCAATGCACACAAGTGGGTCCTCTCTGGAGGAGGAGTTCTAGTTTTTAGCGGGTCTCTCCCACTGGGATAAAATAGGAGATCTGAACTCTTCTCACTTGTTTGTAGAAAGTACACTGTTCTCAAGAGCTGTTCTCATGCAGGAGAGGACCCATATCCACTTGGCAATGGGTTTTGTACCTCGGGTTTATTTCCTTGGGGTCACTGCTCGCCTCAGTAGGGTTTATGTGCACTCTTCAATCTTCTCTCTTGGTTCAGCTCCAAACCATCAGCTTACTTGATAAGCTTATGTCCATTAACTCTCCTTCCAGATGGGAGCCTCTGTGGAAACCTGGCTCCAGTCGGCCATCTTGCCCTATCGTGGATTTTGTTGTTAGCCAAGAAAAATTACAGAGCCCACTTGCTTGAGACTTTTCTGATGGTTGCTGACACTCTCAAAAGGCAGACTCATTTCCTGTTAAATGAGTACTGTAAACTTTTCAGATGTGCTGCTTACTTCTTTTAGCTCTTCCAGATCCAGTGTCCATTCTTCTCTCTTGTTTTAACAAGTGACCTTCAAGCACTGAGTCAGAGGACTCCTTGACTTCTGGCTTGCTGTAGGACTTTTGGCTAAAGACAAACACTTGCAAGAGAACTGGCAGGCTCTGTTAAATAAAGTCATAAGACCCAAACAAAGGACTCAGATAAAATAGGAGGTAGTAGAGAAACCAATCCAAACCAGCTAGAACCACAAAGGGCCAAGTGAAGTGACTCACTCCAGTAATCCTAGCACTTTGGAAGGTCAAGGTGGATGGATCGCCTGGGTTTATGAGTTTGAGACCAGCATTAGCCAAGCCAGAGCGAGACCTCATCTCTAAAAATAGCTGGACATTGTGGTGGGCACCTGTAGTCCCAGCTACTTAGTAGTCTGACACAAGAGAATTGCTTAAGCCCAAGAGTTTGAGGTTGCTGTGAGCTGCAATGCCACAGCATTCTACCAGTGGCAACAAAGTAAATCCGGTAAAAAAAAAACAAAAAACAAAAAACCCCCAAGAAATCCCTGGTTTCCTTCACTGCTCATTATACCCTGATAATAACATACTACATTCTAAAAGAAACCCCTCCCAACACCATGACAGTTTGCAATGCTCTAGCAACTCCTAAAATTTACCTTATAAGGTTTAAAAAGGGGAGTAATCCTCTGTTCTGGGCATTCCCCCTTCCCTCCCAGAAATATCATGGAAGAATTATAAAATTCTTCCTCTACTTAACATAAAATTAAGTGGAAGGTATAAAATAATACCCCAGAGACTCACAAAATGCTCTGAGAGGCTACCACCCCTCTGCCTATGAAGCGAGGCTTCTTTCTGTTTCTTTGTTATTTCAGTAAACTTGCTTGTGATTTATCTGTCAGCTTGCTCTGAGTTGAAGTCAAGAACCCACTTGATCTTATGTTTTGGGGTCCATTTGCCTGTCTTGGTTCTTCCTTAACTTCACACATGGCAGGATGGGGCCTACACAGTGAGTGTGTCCTTACCAAGCAGTGACATCTTCAACTAACACAGTATAAATAGAATTGTAATAATTCACAGTTTTACTTCTTGCTATTTGATTTCTATAAACTAAATTCCTAGCTTTTCTATATGTTGAATGTCTTAATCATAAAAGAACTACAGAAATCTTTCAGAGCTAGTCTTCTTTTAGCAGGAATGCACATTATCCTTTTTAGAACTCCGTATCCCTTGTCAGACATCATCTCATCTGAACCATTCCAAAGTTTTCTTAAGCAGAGTTTTCCTTGCTTTGTTTGAAGATGTGGAACTATCTATAGTGGACACTTAGCCAATAGGATTTCCATATTCTGTAACAGGGTCCCCATTAGCCTCCCTATGCTAAGCACTAGAGTAAACACTTCAAAAGGAAACTCCAAAAAGGACAAAAGACTTTGTCAAAGTGTTGATTTACTAATGCAAAACTAGTTGGGTAGCTTTAAAGGATTTACAAATGTTGGGGAATCATAAATTTTATTATGTACTTTTTTCACATATCATTGTTCAAAATATAGCTTATCACCAGGAGTCCAGTGATTATTAATTTTATAAAAATGAACATTTCCACTATTTCTATGCAATTTTTAGCTTTTCCAAGTACACATATTTTTGACTAATTAACGTTTTAGCAATAATCAATAAGAATTTCCTGAAATTGAAATATTAATAGAGATTAAAGTAAAATAAAGTAGAAAGTGTTTATCAAAAAAAGTTGATAATATTAATGAAACAAATGCTAGACAATTATAAGCAATCTTCTTTGTAAAACATATATGCATTAGAATATTTGAGGAGCAAGTCTGACTTTTTTTTTTTTTTTTAAGAGACAGAGTCTTACTTTATCACCTTCGGTAGAGTGCTGTAGCATCTCAGGTCACAGCAACCTCCAACTCCTAGCCTCAGGTGATTCTCTTGCCTCAGCCTCTGGAGTAGCTAGGACTGCAGGCACCCACCACAATTCCTGGCTAATTTTACTGTTGCAGATTGACCAGGGCCTGGTTTGAACCCACCACTCTTGGTATGTGGGGCCAGCGCCCTACCCACTGAGCCACAGGCACCATCCTGCAAGTCTGACTTTTAAAACACAGACACATGAAATGGAAAGCATAATTGCACCATTATCGACTTAAGTTTAGAATCTGAAGCAAACTGATATGTCATTATTCAATTGCCACGAAGCACCAGTAACTCCCTTTTCCTGCCCTTGTCACTCTCTATGATCCACACACAACTCAGCACTTCTTCCAGAACACCTAAAAATATGGACAGTACAGACACTCAATTTACTTTTCTGAATCCAGTCTTGGCTAGAGTAGACAGATGGTTTTAGAGACTTGATCATGCAGCCCACTTCAGAGTTGGTTACTACATCATTTTAGCTTAAACACTTAAACACTTGCTTTTCTAAACTTTGGCAATGGACTTGAGAATTTAAGGTTGTAAATAAGAGCCCTTCCTTGCCAGACAACCAACTGATGGCTCACAAAATGAGATTTTCAACAAACAACAACTGTATAGGATAGATGACAACAGGAGGTGAACAAAAACTCAGGAAACCAAAAAGAATGAACTCAGTACAAGTACTATTAATATTTAAATAAACATTTGTATCTGATATTCATTCCCTCTGAGAATATGAAAAAAAATGATATAAGGGCAGCACCCGTGGCTCAGTGGGTAGAGTGCCAGCCCCACATACTGAGGGTGGTGGGTTCAAAACCGGCACTGGCCAAAACTGCAACAAAAAAATAGCCGGGCGTTGTGGCAGGGATGTATAGTCCCAGCTACTCAGCAGGCTGAGGCAAGAGAATAGTCTAAGCCCAGGAGGTTGCTATGAGATGTGATGCCACGGCACTCTACTGAGGGTGATAAAGTGAAACTCTGTCTCTAAACATAAAAGAAAAAAAAAATGAAAAATGATATAGTAAAATATTTGAATATGTTTTCTGCAATCAATACAGCAGACCCAGTATAAATATCTATAATTTTCTAGAACTTAAAACAAATTCTTTGGAAAGTACTCTGTCATTTCAGAGATTTATTGGAGTTATTGCAGTTGAGGTAAACAATACCATCACCATTCTGTTGCTCTAGTGTTACCTTCCTCCATACGGTTTCTTCTAGGAAATCCTCTGGATACCCCTTAGTCTTCTTTGAACACATATATTAATCACATTCTTATTTTTTTCATCTTTACTAAAATGCTATTTGATATGCTCTTTTGATTTTTTTTTTTAATCCTAGGGAAATTGTATAAAAAATTCAAAATACAGGGAGGGAGGGGCAAGATGGCCTACTGGAAGCAGCTTCTGACAGAGGCTCCTGTCCAAAAGGAAAGAAAACCTCCAGAAACTGCCCAATTGAGCTGAAGACTGGGAGCCCAGCCGAGAGATAGAGAAGTGATAACTTCACGTCACCCCTGAGGCAAGCTGCAACTTCCAGAAACCTAGCTTCAGGCAGAAAAACTGAACTAAATTTTTCTGCCATTCTGAACATCCAGGACTCCCTTCCCCCTTTACCTGATGCAACAGAAGCCTGACCTCTGTTGAAACTGAGGGAAGAGGTTTTGAGCAGTGCCCACCCTCCCTATTTGCTGGAAGGTGGCCCACCAGGTAAGAGACTCCTGGGCCCCACCGAGCCCCCGCCAGCCCCCAGGCCAGAGTCACAAGGCACAGAGTCTCTTCTTTATGAGATTATGAAAGAGAACTTTCCAGACATGCCAAGAAATTATGAAATTCAGATAGCAGACAGGTTCAGAACCCCAGCACAACTCAACCCAAATAAGACATCCCCCAGGCACATCATAATTAACTTTACTAAAGTTAATATGAAGAAGAAAATTCTGAAAGCAGCCAGACGTAAGAAATCCATTACCTACAAGGGGAAGAATATTAGAATAACTGCAGATCTCTCTGATCAAACCTTTCAAGCTA
>CAUYRH010161095.1:0-41546 GCA_963574655.1 Perodicticus potto
TAGGTGTATATCCAAAAGACCAAAAATCACTTGGCAACAACGATATTTGCAACAGATTTTTCATTGCAGGTCAATTCCTAATTGCCAAGTCTTGGAAGAAGCCCAAATGCCCATCAACCCATGAATGGTTTAATAAATTATGGTATATGTATATCATGGAATACTATGCAGCATTAATAAAAAGATGGACACTTCACCTCTTTTATGTTCACATGGATGGAGCTAGAAAATATTCTTAGTAAAGAATCTCAGGAAAAAATAATATCCTATGTACTTAGTATTACTATAAAACCAATTTATAATCACTCACACTTTCATATGAGAGATGAATCACAACTATAGCCCAGGATGATGGAGGGAAGGGGCGAAGGATAGAAAGGGAGAAGGGTGGTTTGATAGAGGGAGGGTTAATGGTGGGACCTCACCTATGAAGCCGATTGCAAGGGTACAAGTCAAATCTATCAAGTATTGAACACAAATGTCTTAACATTGAGATTAAGTGAATGAGGTGAAAGCTATGTTAATTAGTGGGATGTAAGCACTCTAAATTGTACAAATAGTCAACACATTGAATCCCCCAAAGGCATAAATATATTCATAATCTATGTATATATGACTTAATTAAAAAGAAAGAGCGAGATACTGAATTTGATGCTGCAAGCTACACTGTGCTCAGATTCATGATCCATGGAAACCATGAGATGATAAATACCTACTCATTAAGCTGACAAGTTGGAGGTATTTTTAATGAAGCATATGAAACCAAAAAGCATATTTTAACAGTCATTATGACATAATTCATATTTTCTAGCTGTCTGTTCAGGAACATGAACTGAATCATGCTCTAGAAAATCTTATCAACAAGAAGAAATTTAAAAGAAAGAGAAAGGAGGATCCTCTTGTATTTCATGAGCATTCAGTTGGTGGAATTTGATGTATCATTTTTTGTAATCCACACATAGACCTTCTGCAGGATATACATTAAACTCATTTTACTATTGTGTAATGGGTTCAAAGCAGTTACATACATTACCCAAGATCAAATAATTACTATATATTGAAGCTTGTTTTCAAACACAAATGTGTAATTTAAAAGCCCTTGCGTTTACTACTACATTATATTACATCTATTAGTCTTCTTTATTTTATACATAGAAATTCTTGTTTGTTAAACTTTTAAGAACATCTTCAATTCTTATTCTTTCTAAGATAACTTAAATTTGTTTAATTCTTTAAAAATATGATATATTGTGCACAATCCAGTCACTGACTCACTGCCAGTTATTCTTAAATTCAGATTTATATGAAAGACTCATGAGACAATATGTTTCCAGCACTAGTTTATTTAGATTTAATGGACATAAAGCAGGGAATATGACACATTACAAAATAGTAGTTTCATCAACAAGTTTTATAATATCCATGGCTCCTCTGTATTGCTGCTGTGCATGTATGTTTCATTGCAAACTGAGAAACTGACAAGGCATGGAACATGCCACTCAGGGAGCAAAGCCTTTCATTCCTCACCTAACTTTTATATGGCTTATCCTAAAACCTTTCTAGAAGTATGTGTCAAGTCACATCCTTTCCAGGGCAGCCTCAACTCATCCACAGAGTTTAAATATCAACATTTCTGATAACCGGCTACAATTTGCACAGTATATCATTGATTGGATTGCCAGCAGATTCCAGGGGACAAAGTTACAAGAAGGTGAATTCAGGGTCATATTCTCTGCTGCTTCTGGATTTGGAATATAAATTCTGACTCACTGTTAATACTTTAATATCAGTTTATCTTTGAATTCTGAATAAATATATTCATGCCATATTTAATTTTAATGCCTTTTGACATCTCCTTTGTAAGATGTATATTTTGATATTAAAAATAAAAAAATTTTCATGTCTATAGCCAATAAGATATGTGCAATTCAAGTACTATTAGTATAAGGGACTAAATATCTTGATCTTGACCACATCCTTTTATGTGGTTTTGACACTTTTAAACCAATTTTATTTTTACTTTTTAATCTCTCCATTTACTATAACAATTATACATTTCAAATGATTAAGATGAAAAATGTATTTAAAGATTTAGATCTAATTATAATGAATCTAAATTTATTTCTTTTCACTAAGTCAACTTCTATGGGAGCTACCTCAGTTAGGAACTACAAATCAATTTTTACAAGTAACTTTCCACTCTGCAGTTTCTCATTGGAATATATCTTTTTTTCTTCATTTGACTTCAATTACTCAACAAACTGTGGATTTTACCAAGCGCCAGAGGATGTTTTATTAAAGGAACATTTTGTTTATCAAATGTATATTAACAATATATCAATGGTGACTCCTTTTATATTATTTTCAAGAAGACAAATGGTTACTAAAAGTCACCATCATTCATTAAATTTGGGGCCTGTTAAGATTGTGGTTCCAGCCATATTCAGCTACAAAGATGTGACAAATATTATATTTTAAATATCACTGGGTACCAGCATACATCTACCTCTCAGTAGGATTACATGTTGCAGATTATATTTTGCTTTGTCCCTACTAATTGTATCATCAGGAGATCTTTCTTAATCAATTATTCTCATTGGCGCCCTTTACAACTAGAGCTAGTCAGACTGCTCCTGTGAGCTCCTCTTACCTGAACCTCCGCGATTCTCAATTCTGGGCCTCAAAACGTATTTGACTTTGTAGTTGTCAACATGTAACACAGTCTATCCTGAGTAAAGGGTCAGGCCTCAACCTATTACTCAGAAAAAAAGGAAAATTACTTCATAATTTGATTGATAGGTTTGTTCCACATATCTATTTTTCATCACCTTTCTAAGTCTTGCCAAATTGGGCTAGTATCTTGCCAAAATAATCCTTCTAAAATTTCTATATGGTGTAGTGTGTGTTTTTCAACATTTTGGCATGTTTCTAAAAATGCCATTTCTGCTTGGCTCACAACACCTAGCTACAAATCAATAGTTCCTGAATCCCTTTAAGACCATTGGAATCAGGCTGGACTCTTGTCACTACACCTGCCATTGCTATGGTTGAACGTGTCATCTAAAAATATTTCATTTGCATTTATTTATTATGATAAATATGATATGGGGGGTGCAAATAATAATTAACCACTACTTATGTGCATTCTATTCCTAAAATCTACTCAATCTATGGGGCCCAAAGAACAGCCTAATAGGCTTTCTTGGACACTGTCTATATGAGAACTTCAATAAGTGTGGATCTTATATAATTCCTATATCAGAGCCCTTCCTTACCATTGACCTTTCGATCCCTGTCACTGAGTTCATACACATTCACATCTGGTACTTTTATAATGGCAAAGCAGGCTCTGGCATATCAGGAAAGCTGCAGTAATACAACAGCCCTTATATCCAGACAACTGCTTCAGGAGTGTGTCACCCCAGTACCTGGTCCACATGTGCACATGTAATCAATTATTAAACAATCGCAAATCTGTGCAATTTAAAGGTATTATCATATTCAGATTCCAGCAGAAGAACTAGATTAATCAACATAATCTATAAATTTTAAGTTTAAAAAGCTCTGAAAGACCAAGATTCAGTAAAGTCATTAAAGTGTGTTGCATCACATTTATTCCTCTCTAGATTAACCGGAGAGAATTTTTGATAAAGTTCCTACTTCACTCCATTCATTTGACATTTTTCTGAAGGAAGCAATACTGTGGTCCTCCCTGGGGAACAACAACTAACTTTAGTTTTTCTCTTGCATTGATATACTCTTGAAAGGATAAAATACAGGTGATGTCTTTGGTGTTTGCAATCACTTCCCGGCTTCTTTCCTCTAAACTACAACTTCCCCTATTTTTGTTGTTGTGATGGTTGTTATCCTCTGAGCCAACTACCTGAGTGCCTGAAGGGGTTTAAGCACAGTCTTCAATCATAAAAGTGACAGAAGGTGTTTCTACATCAATGTCTTGTCTTTCATCCATTCTCATTCTTGTATTTGTAAGCAATAGATGTATTTCTCCCACTCAGCCACACCAGCCATCATCCAGCCATTTTATCCCAGGAATTCATTGTAATAAACAATGCAAGGTTTGAATGCTTAAAGATGACGTTATGTGCCAAAATATCTTTCTTGAGAGGAACCAATAAATTTAAGCAAGGTACTGGGTATTATGGGATACTACAATACAGAGAATCAACTTATCAGGTAGTAAATACAGAGAGTTGTATTAGGACATTGAGTCCTACCCATTCATTCTCACTTCTGCATTACAAATATTCCATTTTATGGTCTCCCTATTAAAGCATTAAACTTAGTCACCTGATCATGCAGGGGAGGTGTCTTCTGGTTTTTTTGTTTTTAGAAAATGCTTTTAATTTTCCCTTTTAAGTTCATATCCAATCATTACTGATGGTGAGAGTAAATATGTCAAATCAATATGGTGTTTTTAGCTCATAACAGTCTAACAGGTTATACTGAGAAGTATGTCCTTTGACCTGAAAAAAAATATGTAGGCGTGCTTCAAATTAAAATAATTCACAGGGTCCTTATCTTTACATAATGCTCTTGGCCAATGCTTCAGTAAGGCTGTTTACAATAAAAAGTGAAGACTGTACAAATTTCTATCAGGACCCTTAGAAATTCTCCAAAGACTATAGATAATGGTTCAATATAATCCTCCTGATAATCGTGAGCTGACTATATCTCCATTGAATTCCTTCCATGGCAATTTTCTAATTAAGTATTTTCTTGTTATCATTCTGAAGAATCATAAGCAACTATAAGTACAGCAGAAAACAAGGAAACATATCTTTATTGAGCCTGATAGCCCCTGTGCTGACTCCTTTTTTATTCTCAGCATGCTACTTCAAACATTGTTTTAAGTGTCACATTTCACTCTCTTCAGATATTCCTGCTAGGCTTTTTAGGGAACATCCAAGGTATCCTATTCTTTTTATCTTCTTTATGGTTCTAGAAATACTTCCAAAATTAGAGATCTCCACATGTATTTTTAATTTCCTAATCGTCTGTCACTCACTAAACCAAACATAGATGTAGGCTATCCCTACTTCCCAGGAATCTGTAAAAATCCACACATATGAAGTGAGAATCAGTCTCTAGTTCTTCCACAAAAGCCAAATTGCAATACTACAATTCAGCATACTATACAGATTGACTCTTTGCTACTTTTTCAAGAGTGTTTTCTTCCACCACATGAGTTGTTGAAATTCATAGTTTTTCTGAGATTTTCCGTATACCATGCTGTCATGCTGCCTGCATTGTTTTACCCAGATGAGAGTCACATGGTCAGCCTACTCAGAAGCAGGACATGGGAGTTCGAAGGGTCTAGGGTTTCATGACTGCAGGTAAATGGTAGCCAAATAATGTGACTTCCCTTCTGAGGTATCACTTATAGTAAGTACATATTTATATTCATATGTCTGTGCTTATACATGTATAATACACACACACACACACACACAAACACACACAGACGTAACTCTAGAACGTGGTAAGTGAACTCTAGAAATCTCCTCATCAGAATCTTCATTGTCTCCATCACAGCCTCAGAGTGTCCAGATTTTGGCCGGGCTGGGTTTGAACCCACCACCTCCAGTATATGGGGCTGGTGCCCTACTCCTTGAGCCACAGGCACTGCCCCCTTTTTGTCTTCTAATGAACTTTCTCTGAGTTACTCTAACCATTTTCCCATCCTCAAATCCCACACCAGGTAATTAAGAAAGCAAATTCACAACTGTATCCTGTCTGCCTCTAGTGATGGGTATTGTCTCAACTAGAGCCAACAGCAAGCCAGTTTTTCTTTAATTGAAAAAAACAGCAGAATTTGGTATCCTTCAGACATGCCCATAGTCCCTATACTAGTCTCTAGTATCTGGTAATGGAGGGCTAAGGTGGGAGAATCTGATTATTATCCCAACGCCCAGTGAACTTGGTAACAAGATGGTGAAATGTCTAAGATCGTATGACCCTTTGGATCTTATGGTCCTAGAGGAACAGCACAAGTCCTGTGCTACAGCACCATAAAACTCTGCTAAGCTCATTTGAATTGTCTTCTCCCTGGTCATTTAATTCTTCTTTCATTTTCCCCATCTTAAACAGACAATCAGATTTCAAAAATTAGCAATCTGTATTATCCAGAATACACCAACTAAATGTTGAAGTGTCTTTGTAATAGTCATACTCTTTAGAAACTGTAATTTATCTCTATTTTTGGAAAGAAATCTTCAGGTGTCAGGCAATTAATTCCTAAAATTCCATAGTCTTAGCAAATTTCTGGATTTTTGGAATTTTTCCCAACCATTCTCTATAAAACTTAGGTAGGTTTTTTTCTGTCATGCTTTCTTTTGCTCTTATTTCCTATTCTACTACTATTTTTATGCCTAAAACACAATAATGCAGCCTGCTTTTCATCAAAATTATTCCCAAATCCCTTCAAAAACTATGACAGCACAAGGTGGAATTTAACTACCTTTGACACTGTGGCAAAAAAGTATTGAGTCTCTACCACATAAAAACCAACTGAGCTTTACTTTCCTCTGCTGTGGGTTGGAAACTAGGCATTAGCTTACCTGGTCACATGCCAGTATTCTTTGATGCATCTTTTGGATAGTTTTACAGCAGCTGCAGACCCTACAAAGTGTAACACATTATTAATTTTCCATTAATTAGTCTCTTATCAGTCTCCATGAGGAGTCTATATTGTCTACTACTTATCATCAAACAGGGCTAAGGAAGTTTCACTTTCTATGTTCAAATTATTCTGGACAAAGACAGACTTGGCTAAAATTTGACCTGAACATGTTCCATTTATTTATTTTTGGTGTTGCTTCAGTTGCCAATAGGGTCTTCCTCATAAAATCTTTTCCCAGGCCAATATTATCAAGAATTTTCCAAGACATTGTTCTAGAGGTTTTATCATTTTGTGTCTTAGATTTAAATCTTTTATCCAGCGCGAGTCAACTTTTGTAAGCAGTGAGAGGTGCGGGTCCAGTTTCATTCCTGTACATGTGGTCGTCCACTCCTGCAAACATCATTTATTAAATAGCAATTATTTTCCCCAGTGTATGCTTTTTTTTGTCTTATTGAAAATCAAATGATGGGTTCATCTCTAGGTTCTCTATTCTTACCGTCTTATTTTGATCATTATGTACTTTATAGAATAACCTTAATTTTCTCCCAAATTCTACAAAATAGTACTGAAACATCGATATGAACATTTCCTTCAGCTTTATCATGATATCATTGACCAATAACAATTACAGATATACAAAATGTGTATGTGATGTTTTGATACATGTGTACTTGGTGAAAATGATTTCCACAGCCAAGCTAATTAACATATCTATCTCCAGATGTTGGTAAAGATGTACATTTTAAAACAAATGCTGATTCAAAATTTTTCACTTTGTCAATACAGTCAACAGCAACCATTGTATTTTTTTGTGGGGGGGCAGGTGTTGGATTTTTACTATGTGACTTTTTCTATTCAATTGCTGTCCAATTTACATCATAGAACCTCCATCTAAAAGATAAATCTCTAATTACATGCAGCAAAATTTTCACCATCTCGGACTGCAGATGGATTGGCAATCACTTAGGTAACAAACCCTTATCAGTTCTTTTCTCCCCATACAGTCTCTCTCGCCATAAATTTTTTGGTATACTGAATAAGGGTTTTTGTGGCAATGCCACTTCTGCCTCTAATCTGCCTGCTGCAGAAAAATTAATCCAACATTTCATAACAAAGATTGTCTCCAAACCTTTTTATTTTCACTGAATGACACACAGTTCGTAACACAGTGCGCTGACCTGTAGTTGCTTGGGGAGGTGAAGCAACACCTCAACCACAGCTTGTTGGCTTCTTCACTGCACAGGTGAACTCCTAGAACATACTGAGTTGAAGCCAAATTTGTCCACTTTAATTTAGTAAAACAATCCATGCCACTTTCCCCAATCTTTTAAATTCTGCTTGTTAATTGTGTCAAGGCACATGCTTCCCATATCCGCTGAGTTGCACCAAGCAGAGTTTCATACTAAGGAGTTCTGAAGATGATGTGCGATTGCTCCCCCAGGTGAAATATAGATGACGTATCATCTGCATTTATCTCTAGAGGCAATAGTCCTGGATCATGTTTCCTGAACTTACTGAGTCTAGGATAATAGCATACTGCAGCTATTATCTTTTTATCTTCTATGATATCTGAATATGTAATAATTATTGTTACAGTATTTGTACATATTTTGTCAATGATATTTTGAAATGGTGGAGTTCAGAAATAGACTCAATGCCTAAGATTTGTCTGACTAGCAAAACACAGAGGCTCATTATTGACCACCATTTCAGGGGCAAGTTCTGATAACAAACCACTCCAGACCTCACTAACCTCAAACAACTACCATTTATTTGCTCACATTTCTATTAGGTGTGATAAACTGACCTCTGATCTGGTTAGTTCTTTGGCTGGTCTTGCCTGTATAAAACTCTGCTTGGTGCACCTCAGCTGCTATAGGAAGCATGTGCCTTAACACAATTAACAAGCAGAATTGAAAAGATTGAGGGAAGTGGTACGGATTGTGCAGCTACAGTAATTTGGGGTTGAATAATCCCAGATAACCTTATTTACATGTCAGGAACTTTATTGGTGTGACTAGGCATTCTTTGTCTTTGTCTCTTTCCACCTGAATTTTCATCTTCAAGGAGGCTAAAATTGTGCTTATTTGCAGAATGAGTGTCTTGGGATTCTCCAAGGGCGCACTCCCTTGGTTAAAGCAAGACACAGGACCAGTCAGGATTCAACAGGAAAGGGAATAGAATTATTGTACAGCATGGTGATTATTGTAAATGATGATATATTGTTTTTTGAAAAATGATCAGAATAAATGTCAATCACAGAATCCAGAAAAAATCTCCATGATGCAATGTATTTGTTAATTAGCTAGTATAACGATTTCTCAATATTTATATACTTTGAAGCATCATGCTATACCTGACAAATATACACAATTTTGTGTATCAACTTAAAATAAAGAAATACATAAATTTGAAAACAGAAGCAAAGGAAAAGGAATAGATGCCACTTCTGGTGGGAGGGAATAAAAAAGTGACATTTTAATCCACCAAACCCCTTTGATCAGTGCACTGCATTTCTATTAATAGTACATCTTCCTGGTTCTTCCTTGTTATTACAAATGGCAGACGTTTCTTCTTTTTTAATGCCTAGTAATATTTCACAATTTCTTTACCCAACCATCCATGAATAGATATTTAGGTTGTATTCATACATGGCTCTCGCGATCAAGGCTGCAATGAACAGGGAGATCAGATATATCTACAAGGTTCTGATTCCTTGTCTTTCAATTATGTCCCAGAAGAAAGATCAGTGTATCATAGGGTAGTTTTATTTTTTGATTTTTCCTTTAGTCCAAAAAACGAAGTCCAATAAACTTTTTCCAATAAATAAAAAAGTCCAATAAACTTCTTCCAATAAATAAAAAAGTCCAATAAACTTTTTCCAAGTTTATTTCATTTTATTTTGTAATTTATTTTTATGTGTATGTATTCATGGAGTAAAAGTACAATTTTTCTGCAGAGACGTATTGCATTTTGGTGAAGTTAAAGGCTTCAGTGCATCCATCACAGGAGCAATGCACATTGTACTCACCAAGCGAGTTCCCATCACATACCTCTTACCACAAACCCCTCCAGGCCTCATCGTTTGTCTTTCAACACTCTATTTTTATGCAAAAACATTATGAATCATATTTCAAGATCCCATTTGCCACTTCTAATTCGAATTTCTTGCTATTTCCACCACATTTGCAGTTATTTCCTCCACTGCAGTGTTGAATCCCTCTAGTCTTGTATCCCTCAAAGTCATCCTTGAGGGTAGGAATTGACTTCTTCCAAACTTCTGCTAGTGTTGATATTTTGAACTGCTCCCAATCAGAAATGTTCACAATGGCATCTAGGATGGTGAATTATTGCCACATGGTTTCCAATTTACTTTCCCCAGATCCATTGCAAGAATCACTACAGCATCTTTAGTCTATGAAATGTACTTCTTTTTTTTTTTAATCACTTTTTTTTTATTGTTTGGAATTCACTGAAGGTACAAAGAATTAGGTTACACTGATTGTGTTAAGTAAAGTCTCTCTCATAATTATGTCCCTCCCCAAAGAGGTGTGCAATACACTTTGACACCCCATTCCCCCACTCTGGCCCTCTCCCACTCACTCATTCTCCTACCCTGCCTCTTGTATTAGATCATCTACTGCCTTCATATTAGAATTGAGCACTTTGGATTCTTGCGTCTCCATTCTTGTGATGCTTTACTAAGAAGAAAGTGTCCCACCTCCATCCACATGAATACAAAAGATGTAAAGTCTCCATCATTTTTAGTGGCTGAATAGTATTCCATGGCATACATGTACCACAGCTTTGTTAATCCATTCCAGGTTTGGTGGGCATTTAGGCTATTTCCACATTTTGGTGATTATAAATTGAGCTGTGATAAATAGTCTACTGCAAATGTCCTTATGATAAAATGATCCCATTTACCACTAGGTAGGAGAAATGAACAGAACTTTCTCTGATAAAGATAGATAAATGGCTAAGATTTGAAAAAATGCTCATCATATCTTATCATCAGAGAAATGCAAATCAAAACTACCCTGGAGATGTCACCTAATCCCAGTGAGAATATCCCACATCACAAAGTCTCAAAACTGCAGATGCTGGCGTTACTGTGGAGAGAGGGAACACTTTTACACTGCTGGTGGGACTGCAAACTATCAACCTTTTTGGAAAGAAGTATGGAGAATTCTCAAAGAACTCAAGCTAGACCTCTGATTTGGTCCTGCAGTCCCATTAGTGGGTATCTACCCAGAAGAAAAAAAAATCATTTTGTCATAAGGACGTTTGCACTAGACTGGTTATCGCAGCTATTTTTAGTTTTTGAGGAACCTACATACTGTTTTCCATAATAGCTAAATCAATTTGCATTCCCCCCAACAGTACAGTGTTCAAAGGTTTTCTTTAGCCCACACCCTCAAAAACACTTGTTACCTTTGTTTTCTTGGTTACTTGTTACTTTTATTTTTCAGGTGTGAGATGATTATTTCATTTTGGTTTCAATTTGCATTTTCATAATGTTTAGGAATATTGAGCACATTTCATATATGCATTGGCCATTTTTATGTCTTCTTTGGAGAAATGTTTATTATGGTTCTTTGCCCATTTTTAAAATGGGAGATATTTGCATGTGTGGAAGTGTAGCTATTGAGTGGCAGGAATTCCTTGTATATTTTGGATATTAACTCCTTATTAGAGATATGGTTTGTGAATATTTTCTCCCGATCACTAGGCCTCCTAGGTATATCCTTTCCTTTATGTTTGTTTGTAAATTTTTCCATTCAGCAGTGGAATATGTTTTATTTCTAATGCAAGCTTTTGTTTATTAATTACATAAAATTTTGAATGATTATTTATTTGAATTTTGATGCTTCCTTAATTATTCTACTCTCTCTTTTGGAACTTCCATTACACATAATTTAGCATGATATTTAGAATCTACTTTTTTTAGAGATGGAGTCTCACTTCGTCACCCTTGGTAGAGTGCCGTGGCATCACATCTCACAGCAACCCAGCTCTTGGCTTAGGTGATTCTCTGGCCTCAGCCTCTCGAGTAACTGGGACTACAGGGGCCCACCACAGCCCCTGGCTATTTTGTTGTTGTTGTTGTTGTTGCAGTTTGGCCTGGGCCAGGTTTGAACCCACCACCCTCAGTTATGGGGCCAGCGACATACACACTGAGCCACAGGTGCCGCCCTAGAATCTATTTTTCATGTTTTTTTTCATTTTATAATGAATTAGGTGACTTCCTCAACCCTAGCATTTGATTCATTAATTTCTTTTCCCTGTTTTTAGACTGCTAATTATGCTGTCATTTTATTTTCATTTCAATAACCACATTTTCCGTTCTATGATATTTAATTTTTTTCTCTTATTTTCTGATTTTCACTCTGAAAATTAAAAGTACACTTATTTTAACATCTTCAGAGCTCTCTGGTATTTATAATTTAACATTACAAAGTCACTTCTCTATTGGGTTTATTATTCTTTTATCCACGGCTTGGATTTATTTCCATATATTGTAATTGTGTCTGGAGAACCCATGTTTCATGTACATTTTCTTCCTTTTTTTAATTTCAGAAAATTAGGGAGTGTCCATGTTTGCTTACATACTTTGTTTTTGTGTCAAAGTTGCATGTTCTTCACCTAGATAATGTGCACTGTACCCAATAGGTATGAGTTTACTCATTCTATCCTCCCTCCTTCCCCACCTTGATTTTCACTGAGATTTACTTCTCTATGTACACTTAAGTGTTGATCGATTAGTTCCAATTTGGTTTTGTTTTGGGAATGTGTGTTTGTTTCTTCATTCTTGCAATGTTTCACTGAGAAGAATGCTCTCCAGTTCCCTCCAGGTTTCTTCATACTCATTTTCCCTTGTAGGTGTTTTTCCAGTTTTCTCACTCCTCAGCTACTTCCTACAGACCAGAACTCAGAGACAATGTTGCTGTGGACATCTACAAAGGGATTGCACAATAATCTTCAACAGTGCAGAACAGGTACTCGGCTTCCAGACATTTCATTGTCATTTTCTTCATTTTCTAGTGGCACATACTGAATTACACAGCCCCCATACAAGGAGGTACTTGCATTGATCATCTTCTGCCTCCCTTCACTTATAGGCAGACACAGTCCCAATTCCAGACTTCACCAAGGTCCCTTTGCCTCCAGCCCTGCACATACATGGAGAAGCTTCCACCCTGTTTTCCAGAGGGGATTGAAGTTCCAGCCCCTGTTATCTTCTCATACCCCAGAGATCTCTGCCTTTAGCTCCAACTGCCTGATGTGAGTTTCCTACTTTGGTTCTTCGCAAAACCATTTCTGTAAGATGTGGGAGACTATGCAAGCCTTGAGGAGGTGAAGATGCCAGAGGCTCTCTCATTTGGTCACTACATTACTCTGTAAAGAAGACCTGTCCTCCTGTGGACCTGATCATGGGCAGGTATTGTTATGTGGGCAGCAGGCCAATTGCTCCTGGGTTGAGCCCTTAACTAGGTGAGACATTCTTACCAGAGACTACCCCACACTGATTAATGAACTGTCTGAGCTGAAAGCTTGTCTTCTACCAATGTTTTTAATAAGTACTGAATTTTTGCTGCATTGTGGTATTAAAAAGATTATCATACTTTTCTAACTTTTTCTTTCAATCTATCCAAAACCAAATCCACCCCATATGCAAATGTAAAAATATTTAATTCAAAATTAGATTAGTATCATTAATGTTAATTATTTTAATTAACTTTATTCTCCAAATGATATAATTTTACCTTTGCACACACACAATCTGAAAATCTTTTTCCAAGGTAAAATTTATGGAAAACTGCTCACTATTATTATCAGTTACCCAAAAGTCATAAATTCACAACACTTTTCTCTAAATATATGCATTTCTAAATTAGATGGCATTTAGTAAAATGTTACAAAAGCCTCAACAGATTCTTTCTAGTTATATCCTAGGTGAATTTATGTGTATGTTTTGTTTTTGTTGTATATTGATCATATGCCCTACATATAGTATTTCAAGTTTTTGTCTTAAAGGTTGTTGTCTTTATATTGATATGGGTGTGTTATGTGAAGCATAACAGAAGTGCCACATCTTATATATATTTGTGATTATTTGTATTTCATTTTCAGTTTGTGTTTAACACCTTATTCCTTTAGAAGCTTCAAAACTCAGAAGTTGAAATCCAGTCTGTTTTATCTGAACCTTTTGAAATCTTGTTTCTTCAGTTACAGAGGATGGATATTTTGTCCGTTCAACATTGTTCTTTTTTATTTTATTATTTTAATTTCTGAGTTAACATGACTATAACTTGTTGCATTTGTTTTGCTTTACTACCATTAATTTATTCTGTCATTTCAGTTAGAGTTAAGTGCAATATATGATTGTTCACTGTTGCTTCTAATTCTTGAGTTATCAACTAACATTTATTCAGTTTAGTAATGTTCCAAATCTTGTTTTTAGCTTGTTAAAACAACCCCCAAAACTACCACAGAACATGCAGATATTTAAAACTTTTTATTTTGTTCAAAGAGCATATTTTACATACATATTTTTAACTGTGATAGAAAAGCGTGTACTTTGCTTAGCCAAGCAGTCGGTACATACTGATGTTCTGTAGCTTATATCTTTTTCTTTATTTCCTCTTTAATAATTTTTATAATGTTTTATGTCTGTCAATTTCCATATAATATTCTTTGTGTGCACATGTGTGTGTGTATATGCCCTTACTCCAAATGCTAGACAATGTTTTCTTTGGAAAACATTTACATTTCAATATGTTTCTGTTATAAATTCCATTTATGAAGCATTTGTGAGACTGCTGGGTGGACTGAACTATGAACTTTGCCATAAAGTCTTGACTAGTTGTGAGCCTTAAATGTTAGCTTGAAATACATCACTGATTTGCTGAACCGCTCCACAAGCCATTGTCTATTTATACACGTCTATACATGTATAGTATCTAAATAATTAGAATGCATAAAGTGTATAGTACACTAGATGATGTCAATAAACATCAACGTGTTCTATTTTCTGTGATGTATCCTTAATATTTCTTTAGTTAAAACTCCCCTCAAACATTTGAACTATAAAAGATTTTGCATTTTTTCTGTTATTTTTAACCTAAAAATCACTAGGCAAAAATTATGTCTTTTTAACAGCATTTCCCCAGTCACATTTCTGATTTTATCTGAGAATTATCCTTTATCTTCCTTAGCTTAAAATACTGTTGATCATAGACAACCTGGTAGCCCATAATTTCCCTTTCGGATTTGTCCTATGTACTCTAGTCATTATCTCGGGAAATTGCTTTCAGAATTTTACCCTCCTCCTCTTTTATCTAACTTAAATACTTTTGTGAATATTTAAGACAATTTCTTCTATTTTTTCAGTACTAGAGATGGTAAACAACTAGCGATAAGGTGATCTATATATACACTCATTCAACTACTTGTAAGTATTCATTTTTTTTTTGCTCTAAAAAAGCACTAACAATAAAGTAATGCCCTGTGATTTTTTTCATCAAAAACTTACAAATTTGATTTCTTTTCTGTAGAGGAATGAACACCATGCCTGCAAAGAACAGTTACTGATTCTTATCACATTCAAAGGAAACTGAAAACAGGACAGTCTCCTGGCAAGCCTAGAGATGCTTTGTGACTTGGGGGGCAATCCCCCAAGTAACTCAGTGTTCCGGAATGAGATAAGGTCGGTCACTCACTAGTAAGCATGTGTTAAACGTTGATGCTTAGTACTTCTAATGAGATAAGGTCGGTCACTCACTAGTAAGCATGTGTTAAACGTTGATGCTTAGTACTTCTTCATGAGGGACGTGAAGAAAGAAAACGTGGCAGTCCACGCAGGCAGCCCTCATGTGTAATTTACCTTAACTCTCCATACCTGTTGTGTATAACCTCAATAAATAGCCATTGCAGAGGGGGCTCGGGGCTAACCTGCACTTAAGGTTAGCCTACCTCCCGCAAGCTTGTATTTCTATCCATGTCACACTTGGTTCCTTCCTGTGGTGACCGAGACCAGGGCCTTAGGGGTCGCGACACTTTTTCAATATTTAAAAAATCTTTTACAATTTAAAAAGAAATTTATTTTGGACTATGGCCCTAGGACCTAAAAAATATTCCCATAAATGTTATTCAGTTTTAATGATACATGATAGATTGCTTTACAGTATTTATCTTTTGAACACCCACTAACACCACCCTTTATAGAAACTGGTTTCTTCCTAACTATAGAAAAGTCATTCAGTGATGTCAAAACATCAAGTATTTATTATTGCATCTTCAGTAAAAAGTACGAAGCCAAGTTTTATAGCAGTGACATCTTATAAAACACATTATAAATATGTAAACATATTTATAATATGCCACTATAGCCCAGGATGAAGGACGGAAGGGGAGGGGAATGGGAAAGGAAGGGGGTGGTTCCATAGAGGGAGGGTTAATGGTGGGACCACACCTATGGAGCATATTACAAGGGCACAAGTCAAACCTATCAAGTATTAAACACAAATGTCTTAACACTGTGATTAAGTAAATGAGGTGAAAGCTATGTTAATTAGTAGGATGTAAGCACTCCAATTTGTACAAATAATCAACACATTGAATCCCTCAAAGGCATAAATGTATTTATGATCTATGTATATATGACTTAATAAAAAAAATTTTAAAAATTAAAAAATATATATTGTATAAAATATTTTATGAAGCACTTTTAAACATCCTGTTTATTTTTTATGGATTTTTAGGGAGGTATTCAAAATCTTATACTTATTGGGATGTAATAGAATTTCTAAAATCATATTAAAAATAAAGAAATTGTGGCATAGAGAATAAGCGGCTTTTTTTCAATGAAGCATAATTAAGAATTCATGAGAAGATTTCAGGTATGCCATGAAAATTTTAAAGATCATTGATTAAAGATTTTTTTGTTTGTTTGTTTGTTTTTATAGAGACAGAGTCTCACTCTATCGCCCACGGTAGAGTGCTGTGGAGTCACAGCTCACAGCAACCTCCAACTCCTGGGCTTAGGCAGAGCTCTAAACAATTTGCAAACCTCAAACTTAGGTGTACTTACCAATTACCTCTTTATTCTCACATTGTTTATGTATATACTCATTTCATGGATTGTTTCCTAAAAGAAAGTTGTTAAAATCTTGAAGTGGCTAATGAGTATTATTATTATTACTGCATTTTTTTCTGTATACTACTTCCATCTACTTCCACCATCCAATGTGAAATTTTTATCATTCTCAAAGAAGACTTGTGCTTTTTAGTCCTTGTGGTTTGGTATGGACATTTCTTACTTTATTCGTCCATGATGAGCTGAAACAGGGAGGTAGTTTCAGCTTTATACCATGAAGCACTTTTTTAAATGAATAAATTTTCAAAAAATAAGTTGGGATGTTCTATGTAATATTGAGACAAAGTCAGTATCTATTAAGTAAAGTCTACCAGGGATTCTACTATTGGTTAGAAGAAATTTGAACTAGAATCACAAAAATATCTTTTTAGCCTTGTTGCAAGTGCATTACTCTAATTTGTATTATAGTATTTTTTGTACTTGTCTTATCCATCTCCCCTATAAATTGCATGCCTTTACTGGGGGAGAGGGTAGAAGTGTGTGGGAATCCACATTATTCACGACATCAAATAGGGTAACTTCCTAATGTTGATTATTGGATCTATTTTTATCAAATGCCTTACCTATGTAATTGAAAATAAAGTTAAGGTGGCACCTGTGGCTCAGTGAGTAGGGCACCGGCCCCATATACTGAGGGTTGCAGGTTTGAACCCGGCCCTGGCCAAACTGTAACAACAACAACAACAAAATTAAAAAATAAAATAAAAATAAAGTTAAAAATATAAAAAGAAAAATTCTAAAAATAATCTAGAAAAAATATAAAAAGAAGATAGTGGGGAAAAGTTAAATAAAAATTGAGTAAAGAATAATAAGACAAATATACATATGTCATAAAAATAAAATGAAGTGAATATTTAATAAACAAACATAATTATTTGATAGATATTACTTCATAAAGAATAGTGGACAAACATACTGGTAAATGTCAGAGTAAATTAAAATTTTGGATCATGGAGAAGTGAAAATTATTGAAAAATCTATATTTATCTGTTTGTAGTGCTCACTGACATTAAATATTTCATTAATCTTTGGGTACCAATACTAGTTTTTCAGAGAATTTTTCAGATTTCTTTTTGCAAAACTTGAAAATGTTTTTATGAAAGCAGATATGTTTTCTGACCTTAAAAGCATTTTAAACCCCAAGTGTTGTCAGCAATGACATCTATAGGGTAAACTATATTGCATCTCAGGCAAAAAATATGTTTATATTAGTTTCTTCTATTATTCAATTCAAATATAATTACTTTTGTATCATTTTCCATAATCTTTCCAATGCAATGTCAGTGTATGTATTTTTTAGAAAATTTTCTACAGAAGTAAAATCTCTCCTCTCTACATGAATAAAATCAAAAAATGCTATTGGGGATGGAATACAATTATAAGAGGGACTTCACCTAACAAATACAATCAGTGTAACCCAAGTCTTTGTACCTTTTATTGCTTTAGCAAACAATAAAATAGTCCCGATGATTTGCATCTACATTATGTTTCAAAATAAGAATTAACCATACTATTCCTAATTTTAGACATTTCTAATACTTTCCTATAAAGATTTGTGCAAAATAATATTTCTATTCTGTTTTTTAGCCTGAAAAATATCTTCATACATGTAATTTCTATACAGAAATAATGTTTAACTAGAGAAGATGCTCTGGGAAAAGGAAGTTACTGGTCATACCAGGTCAAAACACCTCGATGCTCATAGCATGATTCCTTCTCCCAATTTAAGACAAAGTTTATGACATTTACTTTCCTCTTCCATCTAAGCCCTGAGATTGATCTTTGTAATTTTCCTTTTTAATTTAATTTGCCTTTGCATAAGCTTTACTTCACTTATTTAAAAGCTAATATACTTAAATCAATCTTGTCTGCTTTACAAAGCTAAAATTTATTGTATACAAAATATGAACACAAAATATACTTCCAGCAAGAGGCACAAGGGAGAGTTTGAAAGGTAGAGGCAAAGTTAAGATCGTTTCTTTGCTTCTGGAGATGCCTTGACAACAGCAACAATTGAAGGAGCTAAGTCATGGTGATTTCAGATGCCTACGGATTCCAAGTACATTAGAGTTAATAGCAGCTGCATTGTGGCTGGAGGAAAGCAGAGTCCTGGGTTCCTGTTCAGTAGCAATGGTGTGGAACAATTGCAGGAATGGCAGTCTTAGAATCTCCAGCAACTCAAGCAAGAGTTCAGGGTATATAGCAGCTTCTTGAGATTGACCTGCTATGAACATTCTAGTGAAAATGTGCTTTTGGGAAAATGATATTTTTCTTCTAGGTAGATACCTGGTAATAGGATTGAAGAATCAAATGGAAAGTCTATTTTTAGTTCTTTGAGGATTCTCCATAATTCTTTCTTAAAAGGCTGAATTAGTTTGCAGCCCCACCAAGAGTGCATAAGTGTTCCCCTCCCTCCATACCCATGCAGCTTTGAACCTTATGATGAGGGCTATCCTCACTGGGGTTGGGTAATAACTCAGGGTGATTTTGATTTGCATTCCTCTGATGACTAGGGATGATGAGCATTTTTCAAGTTTGTTAGCCGTTGTCTGACATCTTGGTAAAAGTTTCTGTTCATGTCTCTTGCCCAATGATTAGTGGGATGGTTTGTTCTCACTTTGTTGATTTGCTTGAATTCCTCGTAGATTACAGTTATCAGCCCTTTGTCAGGTACAAAACAAGTGAATATCTTCTCCCATTCTGAAGGTTGTCTATTTGTTTTGTTGATTGTGTCCTTAACTGTATAGAACCTTTTTAACTTAGGTCCCATTTATTAATTTTTGTTGTTGCTACAATTGCCATGAGATCTTCTTCATGAATTCTTTCCCAGACAGATATTGTAAAGAGTTTATCCCACACTTCCTCCCGAGTTTTTGTCATTTCTGGTTTTATATTTAAATTTCTTATCCAGCCTGAGTTTAATTTTAATCCTGAAGTGTCAGGTGCAGTGACTGCATTGACATCAGTCAAAGTGACAATTGCAATGATGTTTTTACCTGCAGGGATAATTATTGGAGAGTAGTCAACCATGGCATCCTGAATGGGGAGTTTATCATTGTAGGACTTGCAGATATAATCAGAAAAATTGTAGGTCTGGTGAGCACAAACAGTCATTGGGTTACCAAAGTAGAGTGAGACAAAAGTGAAACAGGTCACAATCTTTTAATAATGGCCGTATGTTGAGAAGGTCTTGTGATGATGCTATTATATAGTATGATGTTTGACTTTTATAGATTATTAAATAAGTGATACTATCTAGAAAAGGACTTGACTTTATTCAGAGAAGAATATAGTAACTTATATGATCTAATGTATCCCTTTTAGAGAAGCTGCTATATACCCTGAACTCTTGCTTGAGTTGCTGGAGATTCTAAGACTGCCATTCCTGCAATTGTTCCAAACCATTGCTACTAAACAGGAACCCAGGACTCTGCTTTCCTCCAGCCACAATGCAGCTGCTAGAGAAAATGCACGCTTCTTCATTTGCTTGTAAGATAGTTGCAGCCTGTCCTACCTGAGACATTGTTAAGATAGTTGAACGGAAGCTTAAACATGGACAGAGGGATTCACATGGATATTGGGCAGCCAGAGTGTTATGTATGTGCCTAACGCTGGACATATTGATATTGAAAGTAAATCATCATAGCCTTAATACAAGGATATTCAAAATAGCATCATAGCCTTAATACAAGGATATTCAAAATAGCATTGCAAGCTTCTAGGAGCATCTGTAAATATTGAAATAACAAACAAAGGATTATAAGAAGTTTACCATTTAGACATGTAGAGAGGGGGCAGAGAAGGTTTCACTACAGGTGAAGACAGAAACAATCTAAATAATTCATCATGGGTAAATCTCTGTATTCATATTGTACCTAAGATTTGCTCAACTGAATGATCAGGACACTTTTCTATCAGTGAGCACCCAGGACAAATAAGGAAATCTTTGATAATTCCTGTCTCTCTGCTCACTTACTGGTAAACAGACAGTACTTAAATTTTATTTTCAAAGACAGTAGAACCTCCATAGTTGACCACCTCTCCACATTAACCACCTCAAGTTGACCTAATTTTCGTAGATTGGAAATATGTTGTACAGTTTGCTATAGTCCCATGGATGGTCAATTTACAGAGGCTCTGCTCTAAACGCATCTTAGGGTTGCTCCTGAAAACTTCTTATTGATGACAGAGAAACAAAGATGACTGTCACCTTTTGGATTTCAATTTTTAGAGTCTCTCATTTCTAGATATCTGAAAATCAAAGTCGATTGTCACACTGTAATCTGATGTTAAGGAACAACTTCCTGCTATTGCAGGGCAGGTCCTCAATAGTACTTTTGGAGCCTTAGGAGCTTTGTATATTACCAGGTAACTTGTTAGTCATTCACAAGTTATTCAGAGATGTAAGGACGTTACTGACTTCGTAATTGTGTGGTCATGAATTCTGAATATTTTCATAATATGAAATACATCATGCCTTGCTTGTTCTAAATTATCCCTAAATAGTTATTAGTAGTAATAACCAGAATGGATTGAGTTATTTTTTATTTCTAACCATTTCCACCCCATGAAAGGAAAGGGCTTTCATATGTACTATTTAGAAATTATTTAACAGGATACTTGTCAGTCAAATAGATTTAATTTCACAATATTGCTGTCAGGCTTTAAAACCTGCAAAGGAAATATTGCTTTTTTTTTCACTAAAATACAAACAGTAGCCGTGGTGCTATGCAGGTTGGGTAATCTGAAACATCTTCATTTACATTTCTATATAAACAGAAGAATTGAGTACATTTAGAAAATTTAAATTTAGCATGTGATATTTATTACCATTTCTTTGCATTCATCATCTTCTGTAAGCATGTGAATGAAAAAATCTGAGTGTAGCCGGAAAAGATTTTCAATTCAATTGTCAAATGCTTGTCAAATATACAGGACCAATGGAAGTCTTCCTAAGGTCTAGCTAAGGGTGTCCAAAAGCAATCCCATTAAAGACTGCTTCAGTCATCATTCAAGCCAGGTTCAAAAGGGCAAAGTCAGTTTTTTAAAGGAATTTTTTAATTATCACATATGCCCTTTAAGTCAGTGAAAAACAATCACCTTTTCTACTTATAAGGTAATTGTGTTCAATGTCTACAGAGGACACTAAGCTCCAGTAGTTCTGATGCACAAACAAGTTGTGCTGCTGTTGAATAATGTTCTTATTTTGTATGTGTCAAGGCCAAAATAGCCTGCTTAATTTAAACATATAGCAGGCAACGTTTGTTTTCATTTTAAAGGAGAGTTATCTGATTGAAGGCCTTCTCTATAATAAAACTGTTAAAACAAATTGACAGTCAATATCCCTAAACTTTAACTTGATTAATCCTGCTCTTAGCAATTGCACTAGTGCATTATTATTTAAAAACGTTAGTTATCCAATGAGGGAATAAGAGTAGATTGTTTCCTTAGTGAATTTCAGTTTCAAATATTGAATGCTGCAACATATTAGTGCTATTTAGAGATTATATATTCAACACACATGATATATTATTGTATTTCTCATGACTGAACACACAATAAATACAAACCTTCTTGGGTTTATAGAACTTTAATTTTTAACAGGTATGAATAAATAACCTAATTATATCATGGGTGATCAGAAAACCTTTAACTTTAAAAATGGCAAAAGAACCTAATTATAATACAGATTAGTAAGTAATTTTTATTTATAATAGCAAGAAAAATAATTTTAATTTATGTAAATACCAAAACTAATTGTTTTTTTAAGTGAACAGAATAACTTTAATTTATAAAAATGACCTATTCACGAACTTAGCAGTACTACAGTTTTTTAATTAGTACTGATTTATGATGATGGGGAAATACAAACATAAGCAATCTCAAAACACTACGATGATATCTTTATCATAATTGTACTCATGAAAATTAATAATAATATGTTGTGCCATGTGAAGTACTTTCTAATAGTATTAACAAAATACATACACGTATGCTGTTTCCTACTTTGATAAATATAATATTTATCCAACTCAATAAATTACTATCAACATAGAAAATTAAATGTTGCTGTGCAAAGTCCTAAGATTATTGTATCGACACAAATATTTTCAATCTAAGAGCAATGATTCTGACAGATTCGAGGAGTAAATTCATATAATAGAATGTCATGATCCAAGCAAAATATGATCACCTAAAATAAAATTATAACCTACCTATAGAAGGAAGACTAGAAACATAAAGAAACATTCTATTGAAAGTTAAATTATTGTCAGGGTGATTTTGTATGTATATGGTTCAGCATATTACTGAGTTAATGGGAAACAAAACTGGTTTTCATTAATAGGGCCAGATATTTTAGATGATTGTTTACATTTACATTACATTTGCCTTCAATTGATGCATCTTTGAAAATAAGATTTAAATTTTAAAAAGTTGATTTTTATGTCTTTTTCATATCTGGATATCCCTTAATTAATAAGTGTATATCTTCCATTGATACATATATATGATTTTATTATTTAAGTTCTCCAACATATTTTATATTTAATGAAGGGAGAATTTTAGATTGAGAGGAGAGATGAAGCTAAATTAAAATAAGAGCAAAGATTTTAAAAATGCTAAGCCATTGGTAGTCTATTCTGGAAATAGGAAAAAGATGACTGTGAAGGCCCAGGTCAACGTGTTCTGCTTATTTTTGTTATGTATCATACTGTATGTGGAAAATAGAAATGATAGGCCAGGTACAGGGCTCACGGCTATAAACCTAGCACTCTGGATGACTGAGACAGGTAGATAGGCTGAGCTCAGGAATTTGAAACTGGCCTGGGCAAGGGCAAGACCCCATCTCTACTAAAAATAGAAAAACTAGTTGGGTGTTGTGGCAGGAGCCTGTAGTCCCAGCTACTAGGGAGGCTGAAGCAAGAGGATCTCTTTAGCCTAGGAGTTTGAGATCGCCTTGAGCTATGATGCCAGGGCATCTTACCCAGGGTGACAGAGTGAAATGAGACTGTCTCAAAAAATAAAAGACAAAACAAAAAGAAAATAGAAACAAAAAAATAGACTTTGTATGCGTAGAATATTTTCTTTCTTAGTTGAGCCAACCTGCGAATATTAAGAAAAATTATGGAATGTTTATCTTTTAGAAGTGTTTACTCTTTAATCCTCTGTCTTTGAGAGGTTGGGGACACAAAGTGCAAGAGTTAACAGTGAATACCTTACCTAGAATCCAAGTCATTCTTAGTCATTATTAGTCATTATTCAAGTCATTATTCAAGTCACACAATTTAAATATGTTCTGCCTTTTTGGTTTTCCTTCTATAGTATGGGCCACTTTGCTTTTGTAGACACACCTAAATATAATTGCATAGAAATAAAAGAAAATTACAAATCTTGAACTGTGCTTTTTCTGGGTTTTATGATAGTGATTTCATAATAACCAGCTTTATTTCATTTCATAGTGTGTCAATTCATAAATGTTTGGCCTGGTATACTTTCTATGCTGTCAGCATTCTCATCACTACAGAAACAAGTTGACAATTCCCTTATAGATGACCAAATTGAGTGCCATCTGTTACAATGAAGGGCTACCTCAAGGATAACTTTCATTAAGTGTGAGTTGGAGTTTTTATCGTAGCAGCAAAATTGAGGAGCATTTCTAGTGGGCTCATAGGGTAGCGTCTTTTGGTCTAAAATCATTGTTCTCAATTTTTATAAGCTCTGCCTTCAGAAACTGTTGTAAATGACATGCAGTAGAATGTGTATTTTTACAAATTAAATCAACAGAAAATTAACTGTAATTAAACTGTATAACATGCATTCCCAGAGATCAAAGAGCTAATATGTTAACCATTATAGTTGATATACAGGCACCTAAAATAAAATCCTACAGAATATTATTAATCACACTTGATTAATCTCTTTTTAAAAAATTACTTATTTCATTGACATTCATGGTAATGTACAACATTCTCTGTGGGACTAACTCTGCAACAGACTATCATCTTATAAAATGAAAATAATTTTAAAATAATCTGACAGTGTAATAAGATGTATTAACAATCTTAATTTAATAAACTCCATTGATTTTGTTCAAATGTGTTAAAACATTTTAAATAAACTGTCACAGCAGAGTTTCTGGCTACACATGCAAACTTCTAAATGTAACTTTACCTTTAAAAAAGTATGTAAATGAAGAATGAAAATAAAAATATTACCCCAATCAGTTTTTCTAGCAAGTAGGTAATTTAACTACTTTCAAAAAAATACACAAATCAGAGTTCTTCAAGGACATGATAGAGCCTTATTCATTAAGACCCATTCTGTTAGATTTTGGATTAGTAATTTTTGACTAGATCTAATGTTTAGGTTCATAATGCTGCCTAGTTCTAAGAAATACACTTTACACCTACAAATTGCTCACTTGTGTGACCCAGGATCTTGCTTGTAAGGCATTTACTCATTTACTCATTTCTTCTGTGAACAATTACTTCTTTTTTTGGAAATTCTCTTCTAATCCTTCATATTTACGTTGCATTTTATATTGCAAATGTGAGAAAGAATTCTTTTGTTAAGATTGCTGCAGAATTAAGTACTTAATGCTAAGGAGGTTGGAGGAAAAATGGGGAAGAGGTTTGTTTTCAGGTAGACTCATTTTTGTTATTTATCTTTTATGAGAGAAATCAGAATGGTAAGGGTAAGGTGAAATGCACATGATTCAGACTAAGCAAATGGGATCACTTTTATTTGTCATGTTGAGAATGATATCCTAAATATTGTGGGGGGATTATTTTTATTGCTGTTGTTTTTGGTTTCTTTGTTTTTGGGTAGAATAGTATTAGACTTCCAGAAAAAATAAGGAACACATATTTAGAGAAGGGCAGAAAAAAAATCAAGAAAACTAAAAAAGTAATTTGATTGCTACTGAAAGTTTGAGGTTTTTCAGACTGAAAACCAAGGTACTCAGACAAAACATAACCCTCCCCCCCAAAAATGAAAAAATTTAATGTAAAAATAAAAAATTTCTACTGGCCTATTGCTGTAAATCTCAGAAGATGCATTAATGTCAGAAGCCAGCAGGCTTCACATTATTAATTAGCTTAAAAATTGATTTAAATTGATCTCTTTTAGATTATCGGGCTTCTTTTCTATTCTACTCTCTCCCTTGTATTTAGTTTCACTGAGTTTTAATCAAATTACTATAAAATGTTCTGAACTTAGGTTAGAATTTAGCATGAAAACAACAGAAAAAGAGAGAAAGAGAGTTTTCTGAGTAAGGTAAGTCAAATAACTTGCCACAATTAAGCTGATGAGGACTTCTGAAGGGCAGAGAGAAAAGGGAAAACTCATGCACTTGACACAGAAAAGCTGAGTGGCCAGAAGATTTCATCAGAGGGAAGGCTCTGAGGATGAAAGGTTGTCAACGACTCCCTTAGGAATTGCACTCTGAAAAGTCAGAGAGCAACCCAAGCGTCTTTCATTAGTATAAGTGTTCTTGTACGAATAATTTTTCGTAGCATTTGGCTTAATCTTAGAAATTGGAGGGGCAAAAGATTGGTTAGGTCATGGTGCTTGGTCATTCCAGTGCAAAGTACAAACAATGTGTCTCGCTCACAAGAACGCATAAATTATCAGAGAAGTGGAACCTATGGAACTATCGTTTTCTTCTGTAAAAAGCTTTAGGAAGTACAGTGCTCTGTACATCTATATTTTCATAATTGAGCTATTTGGATATAGACCTTTTTTACAAAGCCTAAGGCTGAGCAAGTGTTTGAGTTTAAACAAGATAGTGGGAACAGTAAATGGCATCATAGTGCAAGGACCCACAGAGAAGCGACTGTGACTTACTTACTTTGTAACTTTGATAATAATGCTTTAGCCTTCTCTGCCAGAATTTCAATTATAAATAGCAGTAGGATGGTATCTAATATCATTGCTATGATCCATAATGAACAAATGCAGAACATTAAAATATAAACTGTATTTTAAACTACCTTTGAAGTTGATACTGTTCAAAGATATCCAAATGGTGTAATTTATTTTTCTTCATATACAATGGAAAATATGGTGTAACTGATAAGAAAACATGACTAGATTCAGATATACTATTTTAAAATGTCCTGATCTTATGGTAGCATTTGCTTGTTGTTTTACAGTCAATGGAAAAAGAAAGTGTTAAATCATTAACATCATGCTACTCAGCTTCCAAACTGCATAAATATTACAAAAGAGCAAAGATATAAATTATGCAAAAATTGTTTGAATGCTTTGGACTATAAAATAATGTGGCATTCATAAATAATTTTATCCTCAGTATTACTCTGTCTTGTAAAATTTAAGTTGAAAAAAATCTTTTTTCCTCTCTAATTTCATATCCCATTCATTTCACTTACCTATTCATTTATCTGACAGTGATAATACGCCTGTAAAATCTCTCTTTTTGATCACGTTTATTTGACAAACAGGTTTTGTTTCTCTGGTCTGTTTCTGCAGGCTAGACTCTGTTTTGTGATGTGCACCTGCTGGTGATGTCATCCATCAGGTACTCCAGAAAATGATGGGAGATTAAAGAAAACAAGGGATGGCTTAGGTTATCTATCAGTGTAATATGCACATTGCTAAAGAATGGAAACATCCTAGCCAACTATAGAATCCCTAGCCAGATATGGATGTATAATATTTGTAAGTTTTAATAGAAAATATGATTTTGTGATTTTTTTCCTGCTTTTCAAGGAAAAATGTTAAACTACTCCAGAACTGAAACTCCTGAAGATTTTTTATTGGGAGCTATAGTGTGAACTCCCCTACATCAGGGGTCAACTAAACAGACTAAGAGAACCCAAAGCTTTTATTTACCAGTGTTGTACAATGACAGTGGTTTCTTTTTTAAATTCAAGTGTTTTCAAACCTTGAAAGTATCACCATTCAATTATCTTAAGAGTTGAATAATATAAATCTAGGAAGCAAAATTACAGAGGACTGTATACAAGAGAGAACTGTTCATAAGCCCCCATTTTGTTTATTCATAACACAGGTACAAACACAGGGAATATGACTTAAGAGAAGTAATAGCAATTACTAAGATCAATGAGGTAAGCTTTATAATGACAAATGGAATAAGTGTTTTTGAGCTAACTCTTGAGAATAACTGTGAGTTCAAGTGATGGGGTTCTGGGAAGAGCAGCTCTAATTGCACATCAAAGAAAAGTGTAAGCTGTGCCTAGCCTGGGATGGGCTATTAGTTATTCATTGGTGTTTTTCATCTTCACAGAGATAATGATCTTTAAGAAGTATTGTAGTTGTATTTGGATACCTGCAATGTGCAAAAGAAGTATGGATATTTAAAGTTATTTTATAATAATTGCTTAATGTAAGTGGCTTTTGAAAAGGAAATTATATATGTTCAAGTTCTTACTTCCATCCTGTTAACATCTCTATCTAAAAACTGTTTGTTGGGCGGCAACTGAGGCTCATCAAGTAGGGCGCCGGCCCCATATACCAAGGGTGGCAGGTTCAAACCCTGCCTCGACTGAACTGCAAAAACAGAAAAATACCCAGGTGTTGTGGCAGGCACCTGTGGTCTCAGCTATTCGGAGGCTGGGTCAAGAGAATCGCCTAAGCCCAGGAGTTGGAGGTTGCTGTGAGCTGTGTGACACAATGGCACTCCACCGAGGGCGATAAAGTGAGACTCTGTCTCTACAAAATAAATAAATAAATAAATAAATTTAAAAAAAATAAACAAAAACTATTTGTTCTATTCACTTACTATTCACTTGTATGCAATGTTTTACAGCCTCACTCAGTTCTAACTGCCTTCTCCTATTATGACTTTAGTGTCAGAGCTCTCAAAAGGAAGCTCACATGGGAAAGGAGAGGCTGAGTGCTTTTGGTATGAGTCTAACCTCTGAAATCTTCTGGATAAAGCTGTAGGATATTCTGCCTGATTCAAATAACTGAGCATGGAGCTGTAGCTTTGTTCGAGTTTTCTCCTATGTAACTTGTCAATAAGTAGCCTGGAACCAAGATCGCTAGATTTACCAAATTTGCCTCAATATGTCAAAAGATGTAGCAAAAATAATTACCCAGAATTAGAATTTATCTAGACAATCTATACATTATCTGACAAGTGTAAAGACAAATATAAATATAAATACAAGTGTCTTAATTCTCCCTGTGAAAATAAGAGAAGAGAGTTCTGTCTTTTTTAGAGTATTTAGAAAACATGCAACTACTTTTTCACCTTTTTAAAAATGTACATAAATACTTTTGACCAAATATGTCTTTTGTCAGCTAGCTTTTTGTCATTTTTATGACCCGGGAATGTTTTCCTTAAGAACTTAGAAGCCACCTCTCTAAAACGTACACATCGATGGAAATAGCACCTCTGTATCCTGATTTCTGTGGAAAAGTAAAAACTTAACTTAGGTGGACATCTTGCTCCAAGTTGCAAAAAAAATTTATTATTACAAAGATGTGACAGCTCATCCCCGGCCCCAGAAAAAGCCAAGGAATTTCTATATATGGTCACCTCAATTACTGGGTCAATCCTGGATAAATTAATTGTTACAAATGTGATTGTCAGGTCCTCTTACTCAAAGTGTGGTTATTATCTGTCTTTAAAAAGTGTATGCAAATGTTTTTGTTTGTTTATATAAAAGGGTGACATCTCTTTCTGTCTTTGTAATCTCTTGGAAGATAGCCTGCCATGCATATTGCATTCTGGCTTAATACTTATCAAATTATTAAATTATTAGAACTCCTTTTTTTTTCCGACTACCATGTGGAGAGTTCAGTCTAGGTTGGGAGAAGATTCCGGTTTTTATTACATTTCCTCAACACAACCTTGCCTGCAATATTAAATTCACATTTTAGTTTTGATTTTAGAATTTCAATGTAGTAGCCGTAGAGGTGAAGTTGACCTTAATTCGGTGTATGTACATAGTCATGGTAAAATACCACTAAATTTCTGGTGTTTAATTTATCATAATATTTATTATGTTGAATGAAGAACAGAAATGCATGAACACAAAATTGCTCAACGGATGGTTAATCATCAAGTTACAAAGGTTTTGATGACTTTGTTCTCAAACTCCTCTAAGGTTCTCTTAACCTATTTTCATATAATTAATTTGACCTGAAGACTGTTCTATGGCCAAGCTGGTAGGGCTTGATGTTGATGCTGGGGCTCTGAAAACACTATTCCAAAATGAAAGCCTCAGCATCAGACTTAAAAATAAAATGTTCTTCTTTTCCCCTCTCCTGTCCTCCTGTTTCTCAGTCCCATTCTTCTCCAAGGCTAACCAAAGAAACTATAATCCCTCTTTCTCAAGGCTAGTCATAGAAACCAGAATGCCTTTTCTTGAGAAGCATACGTAAAACCTAAAAATATTACTCTGACATTCCTTCTGCCTTATGTTTGTAAAACCTGGCTTGGAAGAAATTATTTGATTTGTCTTGTTTCTCTATGGATTACGAGACTCCCATTCCTGAGAGGGGTCTGCCCCATCCCTAGAGGGAAGAAATGCATACTTGGAGAGGCCAGCAAAATCCAGACAGGCCCGAGGGGATTTCCCCACTCAGTGGACTAGTATTAGATCATTCACTTTGTGTTCAGTACTATTTCTACACTGTGGTCCATACTTCATTGAATCTAGCATTAAAATGAACAATTTCCCCTGTATCTTTGGGTCTTTTTTTTGAAGACTTCTGTGCATACAGATTAAATAAATTTGCATACTTTTACTCTGATTGATCTGCATTTTGTCATTGAGTTTTTTCAGTGACACTTTGAAGAACCTGGGCCTCTTCATTGGATATATAATGCTATCTCCAACAAAGCCAATGGAGTCAAAGTTCCCTCCAAATTCTCTAACTTGCTATAATAATAGCTTTGGAAATTTTATTCAAATTGGATAATTTTCTTCTGGCAAGAAAAGAATATCTAAAACTATGCAAATGTTTGGCAAAATGTTTAAATTTTTTTTAAATTTGTTTATTTATTAGAAACAGAGTTTCACTCTGTCACCATAGGTAGAGTGCCAGGGCATCACAGGTCATAGCAACTTCAAACTCTCAGGCTTCAGTGCTTCTCTTGACTCAGTTTTTCACTTTTAGTGGAGACGAGATCTTGCTCTTGCTCAGGCTTGTCTCAAACTCCTGAGCTCAAGCAATCCACTTGTTTCAGCCTCCGACAATGCTAGAATTACCAGCATGAGCCCCATGCTTGGCCTAAATTAATTCTTTTTTGGCCAGGACTGGGTTTAAGCCCACGACCTCCGGTATATGGGACCGGCACCCCACTCCTTTGAGCCACAGGTGCTGCCCTAAATTAAAATTTTTAATTGAATAAGAAACATAGTTTCAAACAATAAAGATACATATCACTTTATATTATTTGATTGTATTGTGCTTCACAGATATTGCACTTTTTAAACATTGAAGTTTGTGACAAGTCTGCATCTAGCAAGTCTATAGTTACCATTCTTCCAAGAGTATGTATTCACATCACATCTCTAAATCACATTTAAGAAATTATCACAATATTTTAAATTTTATTGTTTTGGTGATCTGTGATCAATAATCTTTTTGTGATCTTTTTATAATCTTTGTTGTTACTGTAGTATTAATAATTATTTTGGGGCCACATGAACAGTGCCCATATAAGATGGTAAATTTAACTGATTGTTTTGTGTGTTCTGACTGCTCCACCAACCAATTGTTCCCTCCTTTCTCTCCCTTTTCTTGAGCATCCCTATTCCCTGAGACAGAACAATATTGAAATTAGGCCAGTTAATAACTCTAAAATGGCTGCTAACTGTTCAAATGAAAAGAAGAACTGCAAATACCTCACTTTAAGGTAAAAGCTAGAAATTATTAAGCTTAATAAGGATGGAATATCAAAAGTTGAGTTAGGCTGAAAGCTAGGATTCTTGTGCCCAAATAGTTAGCCAAGCTGTGAAATGCAAAGGGAAAGTTCTTGAAGAAAACTAAAAGTGCCACTCCAGTGAATACACAAATAAGAAGAGGGCAAAATAGCCCTCTGGCTGAGATGGAAAAATTTCAGTAGTCTAGATAGAAAACCAAATCAGACACAACATTCTTTTATGCCAAAGTCTGATCCAGAGAAAGACCTTAACTCACCTCAATTCTCTGAAGGTTGAGAGAAATGAAGAAGCTGATGAGAAAAGTTTGAAACTACTAGAGGTGCATTCATGAGGTTTAAATTAAACCATCTTCATAACATAAAAAGTAAAAAGTGAAACAGCAAGTGCATATATAGAAGCAGCAGCAAGTTATCCTGAAAATCTAGCCAAGATCATTGATGGACATTGGTACCAACCTTCATTGTAGATAGAATGGTCTTTTATTGGAATGAGATGCCATCTGGGACTTTCATAGATGAAGAGAAGTCACTCCCTGTCTTAAAAGTTTCAAGAAACTGTTTAATTTTCTTGTTAAGGGTTCATATAGCTGGTGACTTTAACCTGAACCATTGTTTAATTACTATGATGAAAATCCTAGGACTCTACATAACTATCCTGAATGTACTCTGCCTGTGCTCTATCAGTGGAATGACAAAGCTTGGATGACAGCACACGGTTTACTGACAATTTTAAGCCCACTATTAAGACCTACTACTCATAAAATATTCCTTTCAAAATATTGTTGCTCATTGGCAATTCACTTAGTCACTCACGAGGTGTGATGGAGATATACAAGGAGACTGATGTTTTCATGCCTGCTAAAACAACATCCAATCTTCGGCCTAGTATTTGAAGTAATTTGTATTTTCAAGTATTATGATCCAGTTCATAAAACTGGATCTGCCATATGTAGTGTTTACATTAATTGACCTAAGCAAAAAAAAATTCAGAAATTTTGGTAAGAATTCATCATTTTAGATGTCATTAAGAACATTTATGATTCATGAGTAGAAATCAAAATATTAACATGAAGAAGAGTTTGGAAGAATTTGATTTCAACTCTTGTTGATGACTTTGGAAGTTCAAGACTTAAAAGGAAAAAAGTAACTGCAGATGTATTGGAAATACCAAGAGAGCTAGAATTAAAAGTGAAGATGAAAGATGTGACTGAATTGTTGCACTCCCATAACATTTAATAGAATTAAGAGTTCCTTCTTATGGATGAGCAAAAAGAATATAGCTTATTGAGATGAAATCTTCCCTTGGTGAATTTGCTGTGAACATTGTTGAGATTACAACAAAGGATTTAGAGTATTACATAAACAGTTGAAAAAGCAGTGACAAAGTGTGAGAGGATTACCATCGTTTTCTTTTCTTTTCTTCTTCTTTTTTTAAAATAGAGTCTTGTTCTGCCATTTTGGCTAGAGTGCAGTGCCTCATCATAGCTCACTGCAACCTCAAACTCCTGTGCCAGAAGGCATCCTCCTGCCTCAGACTCCAGAGTAGCTGGGACTTCAGCCTACTGACACTATGCTGGGCTAATTTTTCCATTTTTAGTAGAGATGGGGGTCTCACTATTGCTCAGGCACATCTCGGACTCCAATTTTGAAAGAGGTTTTACTGTGGCTAAAAAGCTATCAAATAACATCCCAGGCTACAGAGAAATTCTTCTTGAAAGGAAAAATCAATCAATGGGGCAAACTTCACTGTTATCTTATCTTCAGATATTGCTACCTTTCCAACCTTCAGCCATCATCCCGTGTTCAGTAAGCATCAGTCAGCATCAAGACAAGACTCCTGACCAGTAAAAAGACTATGACTTTCTCGAGGCTCATATGATTGTCAGCATTTTTTGGCAGTAACAAATTGTTTAATTAAGGTATGTACATTGATTTTTACATATAATGCTATTGTATAGTTAATAGACTATAGTGTACATATAACATTTTTATGCACTGAAAAAACCAAATAATTTGTGCGACTCACTTTGCTTCAATATTCACTTTATTGTGGTGTCCTAGAAGAGAACTCACAATATCTCCCAAGTATGCCTATATGTGGTGATACTGTGCATATGTTGCATGGGTGTGCATGAGTTTGTGCGTGTGTTTACATATACCACTCTCCTTTTAACTATACATTTTAAAAGAATTTATCTCCCTCTTTGATCCAATTTTCTTCCCACTTCACTGCTCTCTACTCCAAAGAAAATCTACTACTAAGTTTAGTACTACATACTCTCCTTTCTTTTTTTTATAGATTTATTCCATCTGTATACATTTCTAAAGTTATATTGTCTTCTTCTGTCCACATTTACATTTTATGTAAATGATTTTAATACATATCATTGTGCATACATGCAAATATCAAGAGAAATACCAATTCAACAATTAACCAGGAATTAGAACTGTCAAATTTACCAAAGTGGTCTCAAATACAGCATGGAACATACTTACATTAATGTTTTATATATTTTGTTTCTTAGAAACTTTGTTTTATTTTTTGATATTATTTTTGTGTTTAATCTGTGCTAGTAATACACATGTAGCTTATTCTTTTTCACTGCCATATAGAGTTTCATTGATTAAATAAACCCCTAAAGTTTTTTGTACTGTTTACTGGTGATAGAGTTGGGAGGTTGTCCAAATTTCAATTAATTTATCTATGATTTGAATATTTTAATATTAAAAACCTTAAAAATAGGAAGATACATGATGTTTACAAATAAAATTGCTGCCCATCATAAGTTATGAATTCCCCTAATTTTGATTCAAAATTTCTATTGCAATGTAATTCCAAAAAAAAATCATTATGATACTTGGCCAGTGGACTGCTAATATTTTTGGGAATTGGAAATGGCCAAAATAATCAAGAGAATTCTCAAGAAAAGTAAGCAGGGAAAGTCCCCCTATCCAACATTTGTCAAAAACTGTATTGTAAATAATATTAACATAAAATATTCAATTAAAATATTAATATGAAAATAAAAATAAAGAACTAAAAAAAGAACAATGAATATATGGAAATATGCTATGCAATCAAATTGCTTTGTAGATAATTAAGAAGAGGATACTATTCAGTAAATGATATTGAGAAATTCATTTTTTAAAATGTTGCTCAGTGAATATTTCCACATTTCTCTACAGTGGAGGTTTTATTATAAGATAGCGAGCATAACTTGAAAATTAGAGATAATGAATTGCTCAGAAGAAGTTTAAAGGCTCATCTCCCCTCGATACCTTTGCTTAATTTCCAAAGGTAAGAAGCTTACAAGTAATGTAATATCTCTAATTTTTCAAAGTTTGAGAAGTGATTGTTATTTTTTCAAATATAAGAGAGCAGGGGGTGGAGCAAGGTGGAAGATTAGAAATAGCTCCTTGTTAGCCACTTGCACTGACACAGGGGAATAGGACCGCTAGTCACCTCTGACTAGGAGACCTTGCTCAGGACCATCACTCCAAGGGTGCAGTGGGGCAGTAGTGGAATCCAGGAATTGGCAAGAAGTTCTGGAACTGGAAAAGATGAGCACAGAGGGTAGGTGTGCAGCAGGGTGGTCAGCCAGCCCTTATGTGGAAGACTGATGATGGAAGGGATCTGTCCTGAATAATTTTGGTTTTGGACTGCACTGCTCATTGGAGCTGCCTTACAGGACTTAAAAGTAAGTAGATTCAAGCATCATCTAGCTGTCAGGATTGAATGTGTGACAGGGTAGATTCCCCATTGGCTTGGCTGCTAGCAGGTTACTGCCATTGTGGGAAGGCTACTATCATTGGAACAGTCCACAGGCTCCTAGTGCATGACAACTGTGGTATACCTGTTGAACTTCGGCAACCATCTTAGAGGTAAGCTGCAGGACCCTTCCAGTCCCAGGAGGACCACTTTGCTGGCAGAAGGCACTGTTTGGTGTGCCTCCTAAGGAAGCTTTCAGGCAAGAGTTTTCAAACCCTAATCTCATAGGGATTGAATGCTGAGAAAATAGATAGGCCCTGATTGTGAGCAAATTAGTCAGGAAGACAGGGATGAATCTTATATAATAGTATTTTTAATTTTCTTTATCTATTTCTATTTTTTATTTTTTTCTTCTTTACACTAAGTACTGCAGTGTCATTGCATTAATCTGGCTGGAGGTCATGACATTGATCTGGCTTAAGGAGGTCACAAGTTTACACTCTAGGGTAGTCTTTTAGCTTTGGCCTTGGTAAAGAAGATATTGGTAGGACCCAAATGTAACATACTGTTGATTTTTTTTTCTTTGATATTTGGCAGAGGTGGGGTCTTGCATTTTCCCAGGCTGGTAAGAAATTCCAGACTTCGAGGGCTCCACCCAGTCTAGCCCTTCAAAGGCCTACATTTGTGGCTGTGGGCATAACACCTTACTGATCATCATCATTTTTCTTGTCACTCTCTTTCTCTCTTTCTGTCCTTCTTCTTTGTCTCTATTTCTTTTCTTTCACTCCACATTTTTTTTCTTTTTTCTCTCTTTATCATTTTCCTTTTTTTCTCCCTTCTTGCTCTTTACCCTGCTCTTCCTTTTGACCTTAGGGCAAAAGGCCCCTTCATCACCTAATTTCTGAGACAAAGTAATTTTAAGTGAAGGATTTAGTGAGAAGGAAAAAGTAGGGGAAAGAAGTGAACAAGAAGAAAACAAACATGAGGAAGGACCAACAGAAAAATTCTAGCAACAAGAAAAACCTGCTCCCAAGGGACCATGAGACAGCTACCAGAGAGGATTCCACCCATAAAAAATGAAAGGAAATTACAGAAAAATAATTTAAAATATGCATAGTAAGGGTGATAAAGGGATCGAAGAGAAAGTAGAAAAGCAGATTCCAAAAATGGATGAAAGATATGAAGAATATAAAAAAGGATATGTGGAACTTAAGGAATTGAAAGAGTCAATTAGGGAACTAAAAGATGCAATAGAAAGTATCAATAACAGATTAGACCATGCAGAAGAAATAATCTCAGAGCTAGAGGATAAAGTTCTTGAACTAACACAGGTAGTTAAACAGGCAGAAAAAAAAGATAGAGAAAACACAGAACATTTAGTCAGAGAATTATGGGACATATGAAGCATTCTGAGATACAAACTATAGGGATCTATGAAAAGGAAGAAGAATGTATTAAGGGAACAGAGGCCCTTATGGAGAACATCATAAATGAAAACTTCCCAAGTATTACTAAAGATTCAGAAACACTCCATTTAGAGCAGGAGTTCTCAACCTATGGGTCACAACCCCTTTGGGAGGTCAAACAACCCTTTCAGAGAGGTCACCTAAACATATCCTGCATATCATATATTTACATTACAATTCATAACAGTAGCAAAATTAGAGTTATGAAGTAGCAACAAAATTAATTTTATGGTTGTGGGTCACCACAACATGAGGAACTATATTAATGGGTCACGGCATTAGGAAAGTTGAGAACTACTGCTTTAGAGGGATATTGAAACCCAGATCATCTCAACACAAATAGAGCATCTCTAAGACACATTGTTATGAACATGTTCAGAATAAAGACAAAAGAGAAAATTCTGGAAGTAGCCAGGAGTATGAGACAATTGATCTGTAGGGGCAGATCCATCAGGGTGACAGTGAACTTTTCACCTGAAACTTTACAAACCAGAGAGGTCATCTACATTTAACCTTCTTAAACAAAATAATTTTCAACCCAAAATTCTGCACCCTGCTAAACTAAACTTCAAAATTGATAGATAAATCAAAACTTTTGCTGATATACCTTGAGGAAATTTGATGTATCAAGATCACCTCTACAGGAAAGACTTAAACCTATTCTCAACACTGAGCATCACAATAGACCACCAGCAAAACAAATGCCCCCAAATCATTAGACAAAACCTGGTTTTCCACAATGGTGCAAAGTATAAAACTAAGCAATAGACTTTCACAAAATAAGATGAATACAACTCCATGAGAGAACTTAGTTCTCTCAATAAATATTAGTGGCATTATTTCCCCACTGAAGAGGCAAAGGCTGGCTGATTGGATTGAAAAGCACAAGCCATCTGTATCCTTGAAGGACAAAGGAAGACTCAGTATAAAGAGATAGAAAACAATATTTTAGGCAAATGGAAACCAGAAGAAAGGTGGGGGTTCATAATCTTATTTTCATATACAAGTGAATTTAAAGCAACTAAAGTTAAGAAAGACAAAGATGTTCACTTAAATATGGTGAAAGGAGTAGAAATACAGCAAGTGAATATTTCAATTCTATATATTTATGCACCCAACTTAAGTTCTCCCAGGTTTATGACACAAACCTTAATTGGTCTGAACATTAAGTTATCCTACAATACCATAATACCTGGGGACTTTATTGCCCCTCTGACAGAACTGAATAAATCCTCTAAAAAAAAAAACTAAACAAAGGAACAAGTGACATAAATGCAATCCTGGAACAGTTGGGCTTAATAGACAGATACAGAACATATAATTCCAAATTAAGGAATTCCTCTTCTCAGCACATGGAACATACTCTAAAGTAGATTACAATGTTCCATGTTTAGTAGGATACAAATAAACAGTCAACAAAATTAACAGGTTTGAAATTCTACCTGGTATCTTCTCAGACCATAAAGCAATTAAGGTAAAAATCAAATCCAACAAAATTTTTTATCCTCACACAGAAGCATGGAAATAAAACAACCTTATGCTGAATGACAGTTGAGTCAAAGAAAAGATGAAGAAAGAAATTGTTAAATTCCTTGAATATAACAACAATGAAGCTACAAGTTATCAAAATATGAGCGATACTAAAAAGCAGTCCTAAGAGGGAAATTTATTGCATTAGATGCATACATTTAAAAAACAGAAAGAGAGCACATTAACTACTTAATGAATCATATTAAGGAAATTGAAAAGAAAATCAATGTAATTCCAAACTTAGCAGAAGAAAAAATAAACAAAAATTAAATTAGAACAAATGAAATTGAAAATGAAAAATTCATTAAGAAAATTAATCAAAAAAAGTTGGTTCTTCAAAAAGATAAAGTTGAGGGTGGTGCCTGTGGCTCAAAGAGTAAGGCTCCATGTATGAGAGGTGGCGGGTTCAAGCCCAGCCATGGCCAAAACTTAAAAAAAGTAAAAAGAGATAAAGATGATAAACCTTTGGCCAGGTTAGCTAGAAAGAGAATAGTAACATTTCTAATAATACCAATCAGAAACACAAAAGGGGAAATGACAACAGATACCAAATAGATGCAAGAGATTAACTCTGATTACTACCCAAAACTCTATGCCCAGAAATTTGTCAGTGTGGAAGAAGTAGACCAATACCTGGAATCACACCATCACCCTGGATTTAACCAAGAAGAAATAGGTCTTTTGAACAGATCAATATCTAGCACTGAGATGGAAGAATCAATAAAAAATCTTCCAACAAAAAAAGCCCTGGACCAGATGTCTTCATACCACAATTCTATCAAACCTTCAAAGATGAGCTCATACCTATACTGCAGACTCTATTCCAAAATATTGAGTTCAAAAGCATCTTCTCCAAAATGTTCAACAAAGTAAACATCACCCTAATACCAAAACCAGGAAAGGACCCAATTAAAAAGAAGAACTACAGACCAATTTCACTAATCTTTTCACAACAAGAACACTTAAAAATATAGGCATAGTGGCACATTTCTTAAGCTGATTGAAGCCATCTACAACAAAGCAACAGCTAATATCATGCTAAATGGAGTAAAACTGAATGCTTTTCCACTTAAAAGTGGACCCAGACAAGAATGTCCTCCATTGCCACTACCATTCAACATAGTATTGGAAGTTCTAGCCAATGAAATCAGGCAAGAGAAGGATATAAAGAGCACCCAAATGGACAGAGAGGGTCAAACTCTCACTTTTTGATGATGATATATCTTATATTTAGAAAACAATAGAGACTCAACCACAAGACTCCTGGAAGTTATCAAGATATACAGTAACATCTCAGGGTATAAATTCAATGTCCATCAGTTTACTTTGTATATGCCAATAACAGCCAAATTGAGAAGAAAATCAAGTACACAATCAGTAGCTTCAAAGAAAATGAAATACTTAGGAATATATCTAACAGAAGAGGTGAAAGATCCTTTGAAAGAGAATTATGAAACCCTCAGAAAAGAAATAGCAGAAGACATTAACTAATGGAAGAACATAACATATGTTTGTCTGGGAAGAATCAACATTGTTAAAATGTCTGTATTACTACAGATTCAATGCAATTCCCATTAAAATACCAACATTGTGTTTTGAAGAACTGGAAAAAGTAGTTCTTCATTTTGTGTGGAATCAGAAAAAAACAACAACATATAATCAATGCTATTCTTAGTAATCAAAACAAAGCAGGAGGTATCACTCTACCAGGATGTATTACAAATACACAGTGATCAAAACAGCATGGTATTGGCACAAAAATAGAGACATAGACATATGGAACTGAATGGAAACCAAGGCATGAAACCAGTCTGTAGTTACCATTCGATCTTTGATAAACCAAACAAAAGCATATAAGGGGAAAAGAAACTCTGTTCAACAAATGATACTGGGAGAAGTGGATAAACACATTGAACACCGAAACTTACAAAAGTTGACTCAAGATGGATAAAGGATTTAAATCTAAGACATGAAATGATAAAAATCCTAGAAGAAATTATGGGAAAAACTGTTGAAGATATTGGCCTGGGGAAAATTTTTATCCAGAAGACTTCAGCAGCAATTGCAACAACAACAAAAATAAACATACGAGACTTAATTAAACTGATAAGCTTTTGCAAAGCTAAGGGCCCAACATGCAGAATGGGAAAAAAATAATTTCATGTTATGAATCTGTTAAAGGCTTGATAACTATGATATAAAGACAACTCACATTAATCAACAACAAAAAAAGAGCAAACAATCCCATCTACCCCTGGGCAAGAGACATGAATAGAACCTTCTCTGAGAAAGAGAGACAAATGGCTAACAAATGTGAAAAAATGCTTATCAACTCTAATCATCAGACAAATGCAAATCACAGCCATCCTAAGATATTATCTAAACCCAGGAGAATAGCCCATAGAACAAAGTCCCAAAGTTGTAGATGCTGTCATGGATGTGGAGTGAGGGGAACAGTTATTGGTGGGACTGCAAACTCATACAGCCTCTTTGGAAAGAAGTAACAAGAATTCTCACAGAACTCAAATTAGAACTCCTATTTGATTCCACAATCCCATTACTAGGCATCTACCCATAAGAAAAAAATCATTTTATCATAAAGACATCTGCACTGGCCTGTTTATTGTAGCTCAATTCTCAATCAGGAAGATGTAGAAACAACCTAAAAGCTCATAAAATCAGGAATGGATTAACAAACGTGATATATTCATTAAATAGTATTCACGGAATACTATTCATTCAATAGTATTCATGGAATACTATCCAGCCATAAAGGAGATGTTGACTTTATATCTTTTGTATTAACCTGAATGGAGTTGAAACACACTAGAAAAGTTGTGGCTCAGCAAGTAGGGCACTGGCCCCATATACTGAGGGTGACAGGTTCAAACCCGGCCCTGGGCCAAACTGAAAAAACAGAAAAATAGCCAGGCGTTGTGGCGGGCACCTGTAGTCCCAGCTACTCGGGAGGCTGAGGCAAGAGAATCACCTAAACCCAGGAGTTGGAGCTGTGTGACACCACACAAGGGTGATAAAGTGAGACTCTGTCTCTACAAAAAAAAAAAAAAAAAAAAAAAAAAAAGTAAAAATCCAATTTACTCAATTACAAAATGAAGCCAAAAAATTATAAAATACATGCCCCTAAAGGGGTAAAAGTCAAT
>CAUYRH010161096.1:0-38881 GCA_963574655.1 Perodicticus potto
ATATAAATGTCTTCATATAGTGATTAAAAGGCCATGAAGGTTATGTTAAATAGTTCAATGAAAATATTTCAGATTGTATATGAAGTCAGCACATTGTGCCCCATGATTGCACTAATGTACACAATTATGATTTAATAAAAATTAAAAAAAAACTAACACAGAAGTAAGAAAAGGATATAAGGTCATCCTTTGCATGCCAGGTCACTAAAAGTTAGGACCAAAATCTCTAAGGCCAAGTCAGTTTCTTCATTTTTGTTTGTATAGTGTGATAAATCACATTTGAGCTTTATATGTAATTACAACGTGGAAGTTCAAGTTTGACTTTAGTTTAAATTATGTAAAAATGTATCTACATCTTATAAGTACATCTAAATATTTTAAGCCCAAATTAAAGAAAATAAAAGTAAAATTGGGGAGGTAGAGAAAAAAAGAAAGTTGTTTTTCTTGAGACTTTCTGAAAAAATGTAAGGTAGGTCTAAGTATGCCAACGGGAAAAATTTCCTTTATATGCACAGAAAAAGAGGTGAAATAAAGGAGTGTTTTCTAGGAAATGATATGGTTTGAAACTTACAAGTGACCTAAAGGACTATTTTCTGAGAATAAAAAGCTTCTCTATGAGGAGCATCTATTACCTATTGACCTAGACGTCAGCAGTGTCTTGGAAGTGGTAAGATTTTCAGGATCTGAATTTCACATAATGTTTGCCCCTATATGGCATTTTCTACTAGTGTGACTAGGCCTTTAGAAAAACTAAGTGTCTTGCTAGGAGAGATTATAGCTATTAATAATTATAATGTGGGGGAGGGCAGGGAGAAATTTGATAATCTTCTTTTATTATGCTACCTCAGTTTCCAACTCCATCAAGTCTGGATAAGATTGCCTGTCATTGGCCTACCCTGGGGTTCATCTGATTATGTATTTTAAAATATCTTAAAATGCTGAGAAAGAAAATAATACATGAAAAGTAATCGAACAAATGTTTGGAATCTGTTGTTCACCTTCCTCTTTACTCTTGTTTGAAGATGGTCCACTGCAGTGGGAAGGTGCACTTGCAAATGAAGCTTGCTCTGCTGCTCCCATCCCACAATGTACTTGAAAGACTCTAAGCTCTGAAGTGCAGTTTAATCTGTTTTTCAGACTTTTAAGCCAGAAAGCAATCAATGGCCAGATAGTTAATGGCCAAATCTGTAATTGTTCACTACCTGTGGAGGGGATGGTGAGGGGGCAGGTGGAAAGAAAACCCTCAAACTCAATTATTTGCAGTGCAGTAACTGAGGAGGCCTGGAGAGGCGAGTAATTCACATGCTCAGAAATCAGCAAAATACTGCCCAAGGAAGACTTCAGGGGTCTTTCATTGAGCATGAGTAGCGTACACATGTAACCCAGCATGAACCAGAAGTTAATCATAAAGAAACTTTAACCTCATCACTCAAATGGGGATATGAATCATTTTTTGTTTTTTTACCATGACAATAAAGAACAAGGAAGTCATAGAAAAAAAGTAAAAGAGAACATCTTAAGATCATTTGCAAATGAAATGGGTACAATGCTTAGGGGGTAAACTGTGACTTCCTTGACTATCCCAGGGGCCCCATTCTGTACTTTGACATGCCCAGAAGATCTTAATTTATAATTGCTAAACATTCCATTTAAACTCCAAGTTGTTCCTAACCCAAGCACTGTGAGGGGGAGTAGGAATGGAAGGACAGTCACAGGAATCCAGTGACAACCGACCTGGGAATGTTACTCTGAGCAGTCTTGTTGATGAACATTCTCTTTAAACCCCCAGGTTGTTTCCAACCCTGCGTTGTGTACATAGGAGTCTGACGAATCCGAGCTTTTGTCAACAGGCCCTCCAGAATGTCTGTATAAGGCATATTCTGTCCCTGATCTTTCACCCATACCTCTAACCCACACAATCCTATAGTAATACATTGAATTTTGCAAACGCATTGCCTTTTTAAAAATCCCTGCTTTTTAATGTGTATAAATAGTTCTCAGCTTCTTGTTATTATTACCTTGCTTATTCTATCTCTCAATTTTAGCAATCCTTGTATATTTTATTCATGATAACCATTTGGGACTTTCTGCATGGTTGAAAAATAATGAGAAATTAGATCTGTAATTAATCAGATTTTCTCTTTACTCATTGAAAAGCATAAATTTTAATGGTACATAGTTGTCCTACGAGTGAAATTCTCAAGTATTAGTTTGCTGAAGATTTAGCACACATTTGTGCAGCATCTGAAATTGAGAACAGTCAAGCTTATAAAAGGTCAAATGCAGTTAGTAAAGCACTTTGAATTTCCTTATGTATATTTTAAAACATCTTGTGCATTTATGCTAGTTGGCTCTTTATTTATGTATAAGAACCATAACCTGGATATCTGAAATTGCACAGTACCTACAGCACATTGTTAAATTTGCTTAAGGTATGAGTTCTGGAACCTCTTCATAGGTCTTAAGAGCTGTGAGATAGGTTCAATTTACTTCTCAGTTTTTTGTTTTCAAAAATGGGAAAACAGTACCTCTCTTAAGTATTAGAACATTTTCTGCATGTACCAAGAACTTAAAATCGTGGCAGGCTCAATAAGCTCCATAGAGTTGTTTGCTATTGATATTATTATTACCATCAATAAGTTTTTAGACTGTGAGGTTGAAATTTTAGACATTTTTTACAGGGTATATGTCACATCCTTACATCTATCTTGCCCTTTTTCTCCCACTGTTAACTTATATATTTTTCCACATTATGTTCACATATTATAAATAATTTTAAAGCCCACTTGGAATACAGCAGACTATACCTATTAGAGGAAATGAATTGTCAGAAAAATTAAAATGCATAAATTAGTAGTCCAGTCCATGGGATGGTAGCTGGCAATATAAAAATGACCATGTTTAACTGGAAAGATGGACATTAAAATATATGGGTGAAAATAAGGTCACAACTCACATGAATTTTAAAAATTCATCATTTAAATAGAGGAATAAATAAGATGAATAACTACAAGGATAAACCATCATATTTTCTGTTATGTTGGAAGATCCTAACACAACTGCATTAATAAATAAGTCAAAAAACCAAATAAAAAAGACTAAAAGTCTTATGTAAATTGATGAATATGACTAATAAGCTTTATATTCTAGACATAGGTAGTAACATGTATAACAATTTAAAAACTATTTTTTTCTCAGTACCTACAAAATATTTTAAAGTTATATACAATAAAGTATAGAATTAGTATCTAAGCACTATGAATAATGATCACAATATGGTTAAGCTCCATATAAATAACAACAAAAACTAAGTCTTAATATACTCAGCACTATATTATACTGTGTAAACACAATATATGGGTCAAATAAGGAGTAATAAGACAATAAAAATGATTTGGAAATGGCTACCACCATGTCAAAACTTTTACAATGCACATTACTTAGCAATGGGAAAAGTATGTAAATTTAAATATCATAAAAAAATGGAAGCTAAAAAATAAATTGCACTAAGCATTGAATTAAAGATGCATATAAGAAAAGTAAAATAATGACAATAACAAATGTAAGAACCAGAAATTAATAGTAGGGAAAGCAAATAATAAGCAGAAATCATTCATCAGGGCAAAAATAAGTGTTTTTCTTTTTAAGTCTAGCATTTATAAAATTTAAAAACTTTTCACAAGAATAGTCAAATATTTGTGTTCTATGTTTGACTATTGTTAAAAGTGTTTAAATTTTATGAATTTGTGTTCTATGCTTGACTATTTTTGTTAAAAGTTTTTAAATTTTATAAATTTGTGTTCCATTCCTGACTATTCTTGTTAAAAGTTTTTAAATTTTATAAATGCTAGACTTAAAAAAAATAAAACACTTAATAGAAGGAAAAAAATGCTAAAAAAAAAAAAAAAAGCATAGTCAAGTAGCTGGTAGGTGAGGTGGCCCACATCTACCATCCTAGCACTCTGGGAGGCCAAGGTGGGTAGACTGCTGGAGTTCAGAGTTCAAGATCAGCCTGAGCCCTGTCTCTACTAAAAATAGAAAAACTGGCTGGGCATTGTGGCAGGTGCCAGTAGTTCCAACTACTCGGGAGGTTGGAGCAAGAAGATTGCTCAGGCCCAAGAGTTTGAGTTTGCCATGAGCCATGATGACACCAGATTGCAGAGTGAGATTCTGTCTCAAAACAACAACAACAAAAACATAGTCAAGCAAAGACAGAATGCACAAATAAACAATAAACCAAACTAAAAGTGTGATACAATTATAAAGAAAATATAAAATCAGTAGATGCAATGAAATACTTTGTCTATATGCAATAAAATACCTAATTTTAATGCAAAATACACCTTCCTTGCTTTCTTGTGTTAAGGTATATATTCTATTTGTGTGGAATTCTTATTCAAATATAGTCCTACTTTGTCATAAATTTTAACATGTAAACAAATCACTAGATCAATGTAACTTTAAATGACTGTGGAAAAAAATAGAAAGCACACATATTCCATAACATGAAAGAAATGAACAGTAATTTAGAATCTTTATAAAAGGAAACACTAGCCTTGGCCATTTTGTTTAAAGAAGTTGATACAGGGCAGGTGGCTGCCGGGGAGGAGCTACCTCCCTTCTGCGTGCCCCCTCTCCCTCTCTCTTGCCCGTGTTGGTGCAGGGGGAGGTGAGGGCTGGAGAACCAAGTGGAGCAAAGGGGAGCAAGCACTGAAGCCCATGGTGTCGAGTTAGTTGAGGGAGACCAGGGCACAGCCCGCCCTGCTGCCCATGCCAACCCCATAATCACCCTTGCCCCTAGAGAGCCCTCCTCTGGCTGCACTACTCCCCTGTGAGCATTTCACAGGCCTGAAGGTGACACACGGTTCCCCCATTCAGGGATAAACAGGGACTCCATTTGCTAGGCCTGAACAATTTCATGTTAGTTCCTAGGTCTCAGCAGTTTCTTAAGGGAATGGCTCACTCACCTTGCCCTGAGCGAAAGCGACTCTATCCATTTATTTGTTGGCCAAATCCTGGCCAAATGCAACTACAAAGGACACAGGGACAATATGTACCAGCAGACAACTGACCCAAGGCAGAGATTTTCCGACTCTGCCTTTCTATCCGGTGCTTTTTCTGTATTCTTTTCTGAATAATAGTCCTGTCTTACCACTCATCTGTGATCTATGGGTTCATTCTTGGAATCCCAGAGTCCAAGGACCTATTGCTAAAAGAAATTCGGTAACAAAGTGATCATTCCAATTTTATAGGAATCCAAAAATCTCAATTTTAATAGGTTACATTTATCTTGATCTTCAAAGAGAAAAAGACAACCTCTCCAAAATTAAACACAAAGGACAATGTCACTTAGCGACATAGATGGAAAATCACCAAGAATATGTTAGCACATTCTATCCAGAAGTTTCTTAAATTATGATATGAATGAAATGAATATTGGAGTAGAAGGCTGATTCAACAAGAGAAAATCTATTAAATTTTATGATGCAGAGTATTATTTTTCCCTGTATACATATTCGTATTCATTGTCCAACTTGGAGGAGAGCTGTACCCATCACATTTACATCAGCCCTAGGCATGCAATTTGCTGTTCGCTGATTAAATGTAAGTGTAAGAACGGCATGAAACTTCATGAAACATCATGGCTTCCTGTCACAGGTCACTTCTGACACTTCTTACCAGGGCCTGGACTGGCCAGGTCTCAGGCCCGGCTTAACTAGGTTCTGGACAAGGACCACTAAGTTACCTTGCTCAGGTACAGTTTCTCTTAGGTGCCTGAGGGCTCTCTACTTGAGCTGGAGAGAGAGTCTTAGAGAGAGTAAAGCAGTCTTCTTAGAGAGATAGATCTTAGTCTTTAGCAGAGCTTGGTAGTCTTCAGCAGAGACGCCATGCTGGCATTCTGCAGGCAGGAGAGGAGACAGAGTCAGAGTAAGTGAGTCCGTGATAGAATGCGCATGCTCCTTGACTGCCTTGTCCTCCAGCCTAATATAAGGCTGACCTCGTGCCTCTCAACACCACAGGTGCAGAGACTGCCAATTCACCACTGCTCTCATCTCACGAGCTCTCATGCTTGCTAGGAGCGCTAACTCCCTCTCCATGCCCTTCCCACCCAGGTGTTTCATTATTGAGCTATACAGGTATTTCTTATAACTCTCATTCCTCCTAACCATAGGCTATATGGGCTGCAAAAGCTTCCCATGACTATTTTTCTGTCTTTCATAAAAATCAACAATGTTCAAGGTAGAAGCTGTTCCGTTTGCATGAATTCTGAATTGCGGACAATGTGGGGTAGGACTGCAGCCAACCTGTGAGGGACGCGTAGCACGAGCAAAGAAGCCTTTAGTGTTTGGGCTGCTGCATTTTGGGGGTGCAGTTGGCTGAATGTGATATGAAGGAGAACCCTCATGGATGGGATTAGTGTCTCTATAAAAAAGGCTCTTCTATCACGTAAAGACACCGGGAGAAGGTGCCTCTATGAACCCAAAAAGCAGACCTCTGCCAGACGCAGGATTTTCCTTGATCTTGACTTCCTAGCTCCAGAACTATTTGAAAATAATTCCTGTTGTTTATAAGGTACCCAGTTTATAAGATCCTTTTTGTTGTAGCAACCCGAACAGGCTAAGGCCAAACTGTTCTAACTGATTTCATAATTTATCGTGTTAACAAATTGAAAGTGAAAAGATAAATGAACGACCCAATTATCTTGTAAAAACTTGCAGTATGATTGAACCCCCATTCATGACAAAATATGACAATAAAATAAAGGAAGCTGACTTACTCAACTAAAGGAGACTAGCGAAAACAATAAAAATAAAATACTAATGGTAAAATTTTGAAACATTCTGATTAACATCAGGAACTAAACAAGAATGTTTGTTATATAAATACAGAAGTTATATATAATTGTGTATGAACATATAACTTAATGTATTGGAGTTCCTAGCGATCTCAGAAAGTCAAAAAACACGAGGAAGGTAAGAATTATAAAAATATATATATATAACTATCATTCAGGTGTGCCCAACCCGCAGCCTGAAGGCCTCAGGCAGATTATTTGAGGCTTGTTTTGCTTATCTGAGGGGTCAGAAATTGAGTAAAATACGAGTGGACCTTTTCTTTTGCTCATCAGCTTTCATTAGTGTTTGATTATTTACTGTGTGGGCCAAGGCACCTTTTATTCTTCAAATGTGTGGCAGACAAGAAAAAAGTTTGACACCCTCAATACATGAATACTAATGTTACAATAAAACCCCTACATATTCTACAAAGAATTCGAGTATGAGAGTTTAAATATGGCAAGGTATATAAACTCTGACTGTAATTCTATATACCAGCAAAAACAAGAAAAGATTTTAAATAAAATATGTACTATAAATAGCATAACAGAGTGGAAATTAACTAGGAATAGCAAGGACGGTTTAAGATATTTTTTAAATATCATTATACAATTGTACTGGAAAACATTTTAAAACCTAAAAGAAATCGAGAGTAACACACCATCTACATGGCTTCATAAGTTTGCCAGTTTATCTAAAATTGATTTATAAGTAAAATGTAATTCTTAATAAAATTCTAACACTGTGTAGGACTTGACAAGCTTCTTTAAAATTTATATGGCAAAGTAAAGGGCTCAGAATATACAAAATATTCATGAAGAATGACATGTTGTTGAGCCTTGCATGCCAGATATTATAATGCTATAAAAATTAAGAGTGTGTGATACTGACATAAGGATAAAAACAAAGATAAAAAGGGGTGAATATAGAAACATAATAACAAAGGTACAAAGGAGTGAATATAGAAACATTTCTGCATATCTGTTAACAATTCATTTCTTTAGGAAGTGACACTGCCGTTCAGTGGGACAGGAAATACTTGTCTTTATATAGAGCCTTGATAACTAATTATACCTATCAAAAATAAATAAAATATGGATGTTTACTTCACACCATAAACAAAAAAAAAAATTTCAGTTAAATTAAAAACTTAAATGCAAAAAAATGTTGAAGAAATTTACATAGCAAGGAACTTAAATTCTTAGAAGAATGCTCACTCATGAATCAATAAATTATTTGATCACATATGTGACTATATGAAATCAGGGCAAGGAAAAATTTCATTAAAAATTTGTGTCTAGAATAAATCATAAAGTAAAAATTCGATAAATTCTGATAATTAAAAGAATTTAGGTTCATGAAAAGACATTGTTAAAAACTACAAAAATATAAGCTACAAACTGACAGAAGATATTTGCCTCAAATATACTTAAAATATTAGTATTTAGACTATATAAGGAATATATGCAAATCAATGAGTATATGAAAAGCAACTCAATTAGAAAAATAAGCAAAAGCCATTAATAGTACTCTGGTATTCTGGTAAAGAGGCCAAAGAAATCCCTAGTAAAAATTATATATAGTATATTGTTAGTATATATATATATATGTATATTATTTATATATACATTTATTATATAGGTTTATAAATATATTTATATATATAATTTTTTTCTTTTTTTGTCGTTTTTGGCCGGGGCTGGGTTTGAACTCGCCACCTCTTGTATATGGGGCTGGTGCCCTTCTCCTTGAGCCACAGGCACTGCCCTATATGCATAATTTTTTTTGAGACAGAGTCTCACTCTGTTGCCTAGAAGGCTAGAGTGCCATGGTGTCACCCTAGCTCATAGCAACATCAAACTCTTAGGCTCAAGTGATCTTCCTGCCTCAGCCTCCAAGTAGTTAGGAAGTCTGCTATCATGCTTAGCCAGTTTTTCTATTTTTAGTGAGATAGAGTCTCGTTCTTACTCAGCCTGGCCTTGAACTCCTGAGCTCAAGCAATACAAGCACCTCAATCTCCCTGAGTGCTAAGATTAAAGGCATGAACCACCATGCCTATCCCAAACCAGACCTTTTGATCTAAGTATTTTGTCTTTTCTGGTTGGCTTCTTAGAATGTTTGTGCAATGTCTAAAATTGTTCACAACAAAATTTATTATAGAAAGAAATACTGAGTGGAGAAAAACTGTCTTCTCAGTAATATGGAAAAAGAAATAAAAATATAAAAATAGTTGCTCCATGTAATTTAATGTCAACTGGAAAGTTTGCTATGCTTTGGAAATATTCTGGCTCTTCATAGACACTCAATATTGAATGGATAAATGAATGTTGTGTGTAGTTCTTCCATGTTGTTAAACGGAATTAAGATAATTCATGTTGTTAACCAAGGGTGGCAGAGTGAGAGTTTGTTTCAAGAAACAAACAAACAAAAATAAAACCCAAAAGTCTTCTTTATTGCAGCTCATTTGGTTAACCAGAGCTTGTGATACCATGGCACTTTTGCAGTTCCAAGGCTCTATAAGTTCACTCAGGGTCTTTCCTTGGCCATCTCATGATGAGCAGTGTTCCATAGTCAATTCTTTCTCAATTCCATCTGTAGAAGTGACTGCCTCTGTCATGCAGTCATGTTTTCTGTCTAAATCACAAATAAGACTAGATTTTAGTCCACTATTTTAGTCAATTGTACACTGCCGAATACTGTATAGCATATGACACTGACAATTCCAATGCTTCTCTGTAGGGATCCATCACCCAGCAGCATGCATTCAAGACACACGTGCATGCTATGTGGTAGTTGCCACAGTCTGTTGCTAGGCAGGTTGAATTCATCCTTTCTGCCTCTATACAACACCTGCAGCTTGCCCAAGCTAGTACCACCATTTCTAGAATCCTAGAAACCAGATATGCTGAACGGTTTACCTGCACTGTCTGCATTTTGCAAATTGGATGACTTGCGGATTGTTTTTACATATAAGAAACAACTGCAGGTAACACACTGAATAGTATATTACACACCCTTTTGCCAAGTACTTGTATAGTCTTTTTATTCTAATATGGTAGTAGGTCCTGTCACAAGCTTGTCTGTTATGAATGCAAATTTAAGTTCTGGTTATATTCATGGAAGAAATAGGATAATCAGGACAAGAACACATGCCTCCTATTTCATATATGCCACTGAGTTGCCTCTGTGGTCTTTGCAAGAGGATGAGAAACCTGTTTGGCTTATAGGGATGAATCTCATAAGGTGGTTTGGTTAATTTCTCTGAAGAAAATGACAAAATCCAAGGCAGACATAACAGATGTTGTTCTCACAGGGTGGCAATCTCCAAGATAAATTATTGTAGTGACTCAGTAGACTCAGGTCAGTGTCTCAACTTTGCAAAATAATTAAAGACGTTTCTAGGAACTGCTGTGATGAGAGAAAGCACAAAAGACCAAACATGCAGACGGTCAATTATAATCAGAAATGCTCCCTTGAAATAGAATTTTTTTGTCTGTTTCTTGAGGAATTGCAACACAAGCTAAAATGTTCATTAAACTGATTTAAAACTCACCATGCACTCCCCCCAACTCAATAATTATTTAAGGAGCATGTGTCACTAATTCTGAGAAAATAATAAACATCAAGAAAACATCTCATAAGCATGTGGAAAATGTGGGTTCTCACACTATTTAAAAGATTGCACTCGCTACATATCTGGAACTACTTCCTAAACAGTGCTTAATACTCCAGCTACAGGTGATATTCATGTATATGAGGTCTGACCCTAAGTTCATGAATTTGCCACCACGTGCTTACGTTGGCAGCTCTGTAGGGACAGCTCAGTAAGATTTCATAATCTTGGTATATCGGTGTCTCACAGCTGTGTTCATCCAACGTGTGGTGATGTCTTGCTGAGTGGTATTTATTATTATTGATGTGTATTTTTGGGTGCTGTTGGAAGAATGTTGGAGCATGAATGAGAACAACAAAAAAAAGATTCATAAATTTCTTGTTAAACTTGACAAGAGTGGAAGTGAAATCAGGGCCATCTAGTCTAAATTTATGGGGATATGCAATGAAGAAAACAGCAATGTATAAATTGATTAAACATTTTTCTTAGGGGAGAGAAAGCATCATTGATGAAGAGAAGACAGGGCAGCCAGTAACAAGCAGAACTGAGAAAACATGGCAAAAGTTGGTCAAAGTGTGTGTCAAAATTATTGTCAGCCAACTGTGAGAAGCATAGTGGACCGAGTCAATAGTGATAGAGAAACAGGAAAATCTTAACTGAAAATCTTGGCCTACAACTCATGGCTCTTGCTCCACAGCAATGCACCAGCTCACACAGCACTTCTGTGAGGGAGTTTTTAGCCAGTAAACAAATGACTGTATTGGAAAACCCTTTCTAACCATCTGATATGACATTTTTTCTTTACCCAAAGGTAAAGGAAATACTGAAAGGAAGATATTCTGATGACATTCAGGACATCAAGGGTAACAAGACAATAGCTCTGATGGTCATTCCAGATAAAGAGTTCCAAAATTGCTTTGAAGAGAGGATAGGTGGCTAGCCCTGGTGCATAGCTTCCCAAGGGGAGTGCTTGGAGAGTGACCATAGTGAAATTCAGCAATGAGGGATGTAGCACTTTTTCTACAATGAGTTCGTGAACTTAATTGTATATACAGAGATTGTGTGCACCTGTGCACTCTGTGCATCTCTTTTGTTCACAAAAGTTTCAAAATGTATAACTTCAACCTACTGTAAAAAAATCTCAACTAAGTGAAAAACAGTAAACTAACAGCAATAGTGATCAGTACAGAAAGCAAACACCTTTGAAAAACTGTGAAGAGAAGAAATGCTTTCCAAACAATGTGAAGTTGAAAGGCTTTATTTGAAGGGCTGTGAACTATGTTAGGGATGATGGTGTCAGTCTGCGATTTACCTGACCAGGAAATCTGCCACTATTTAGATTCTTTATGGAAAAAATAGTAAATTAGTATTTTTGGAGAAAAAAGAAAAATACACACAGAAGATATAAGAAATACTAAGATGCATTCTTTCAGTGATTTTTTTTCGTTCATCACTAAGCTCTTGTTTTTTCCAAGCTTCTAGCTTCTGATACAATTTTTTTTTTAATTTCCAATTGATATGAGGGCACCTGCAATTAGGCCACACTGCTTACATTTGTAAAGCAAAGTCTAAGTTGTAGCTATGTCTCTTATACTGGGAACGAACCTGCCAAATCTCCCCCACCCCTTCTTGTATTCAATCGAGTGTTTCTCTCACGTAAGCACATTGCTATTAATCTGCAAGTTTCAAATTAGTATTGAATACATGTGATGCCTGCCTTTCCATTCTTGTGATACTTCACTCAGGGAAGTGTTCAATATCTCCATCTTTTTATGGCTGAATAGTATTCCATGATAGGCATATACCATAGTTTATTCATCTATTCATGTGTTGCAGGGCATTTGAGTTGTTTCCATATCTTTGCTATTATAAGTTCACCTGCTATAAACATTTGAGTGCATTTATCCACATGGAAAAATATCTTTTTTTCTTCCAGGTAGATACCTTGTAATGGGATTGCAGGGTGAAACGGAAGATCTACTTTTGGTTCTTTGAGGACTCCCCGTATTTCTTCCCATAAAGGCTGTACTAGTTTGCACTCCCACCAGCAGGGCAAGAGTCTTTCCTTGTCTCTACACCCAGGCCAGTATCTGCTATTTGGAGACCTTGTGATGTGGGCCATTCCCACTGAGGTTATGTGATATCTCAAAATGGTTTTGATCTGCATTCCAAAGCTGTTCTTCATTTCCTATTTTTTCTTGTAGATATGAATTATGGTAGATGAAGGCTAATAAATAATGGCTCCTGTAATTAAAGCACAAGGAAATAAAGGTTTGCCCCAATTAGCAATGTTCCTGTGTAAGAAGCAATTGTCAAGAGCATTCACAGACCAAGTTGACAGCCCAAAGCTTCTGAGAACTGGGGACACACATGACAAAACCTTTCCCAAAGCACAGATTTTTAAAAACGTGAGATTTGGAGTTCCATGTATCAGTGAAGGAAAACAAGCGTTTGGAGTGGAAGAACTATACTCCACAATATTTGCTTAAGTCAGACACATATTGGTACTTAATCTCTTCATGCATTTCCCTATGTTTTCCACTGCCAAGATATTTGAATATTCTCCTCTTTCTGCCCTTAACATTCTTCTCCCTGTGCGTCACTTTCCTCACCTCTCATTGACTCCTCCAGGGACTGCTGTGGAACACCATTGTATTTCTGAGAGAGGATACCAGGGAAGAGTGTGTTCTGATCTAGAAAGACAGAAGTCTTCTTGCAGAAACTCAAGGACACTCCTGCAAAGTCCTCCCCAGGGTAACTCAGCTTCCATGATTTTGTGAAAACTTTGCTTCCTGGAACCTTGAAACTAACACTTGCTTCTGCTTCTGTAAATCCTGCACATGTTTTGAACCCTCCAGTGAGGGACAATGTAATAATTCCTTTGTCTGCCTACACGTGAGTCCTATAGAAGAACAGAGAAGCTCAGTCGTCTTGGACACTAGTCCCCAGAAGCTCTGCTGGCTGGAATAAAGTCCCTTCCTCTTTCAAACATAGGTGTTGGATGAATCTTTCTCTCCACTGGATCTCATTTTTCCTGTGACAGTCCCACTACCAAACACACGTCCAGGTCTTTCTACAGCTCTTTTTGAATTACTGATTTCACTCTAATTGCCCATTTTACAGGGAAAAAATGTAATTCTAATAACATTCTTAGTAGTAGGCTCGGCGCCTGTGGCTCAATGGGCTAAGGCACCAGCCACGTACACCTGAGCTGGTGGGTTCGAATCCAACCCAGGCTGCCAAACAACAATGACAGCTGCAACCAAAAAATGGCCGGGCATTGTGGCGGGCACGTGTAGTCCCAGCTACTTGGGAGGCGGAGGCAAGAGACTCACTTGAGCCCAGGAATTGGAGGTTGCTGTGAGCTGTGATGCCACTGCACTCTATCCAAGGTTCCAAGGTGACAGCTTGAGGCTCTGTCTCAAAAAACCCCCCAAAAAGACAAAAAAAGTAAAAGAAAAAAAAAGAAAACATTCTCAGTAGTAAGAATGCTATTCCTGTCTGTTCACATGAAGAGGAAAGAGATGGTGATAATAAATTTGAAGTAAACATTTCAAACAAATAAGAACATCAAAAACAATTAAGATTGTAAATCCTATTACAAATTTATTAATTGCAGATAGTCTAGGAATATTAATATGCACATCATAATACATGAAATTATAATGTAGTAATTTGTAAAAAAATCACAAAATGAAAAATTTTAAATGTGAGTCAGTAAGTACATTGATTCTTGAGTAAAAATCCCTGCTTTGAATTCTGGCTGTGCTGTTTAATTACTCTGTGACTTTCAAGGGTTACTTAACTCTTCTCGGTCTCGGTTTCCTCATCTGTAAAAGTGGAGAAAGTAGTAAGTGAATTAATTAATTTAAAATGTTTTAAAGAATATTTGCACTCATTAAAGAAAGCTGTAATTATTATTAAAATTATATAGCGATTAGTATGGCAATATGTAACTTGAGGACAGTGATTGTTTTATTTTACACTCTTGCACCCTTTGAACCTACCCTAATCAAGTCACACTTTTAGTGCTCAATAAATGTTGATAAATAAATAGTTAAAATGATCAGTTGATAAAAGTGTACTAAAACAAGCTTCATTGTCTTTTGAGAGAGATAATCTCTGTCATGTCAGAACAGTTTGGCAGCACCTTTCCCCCTAGAAACCAGAAAGGGAGCTGTTAATGAAAGTACCAGTGCTCCTGACCTGCCATTTGCACCCTCAGAATCCCTGAGTGGTGCTGCAGAGACGTAGATATTTCTAACATGTCCCCGGCAATTATATCGAAGCATCATAATTGAGAACTCTGGTCTAGGATTATATTTTTTCCAGTAATCAATTTATAAGAGTATTTATAGGGTGGTGCCTATGGCTCAGTGAGTAGGACACCAGCCCCATATACCAAGGGTGGTGGGTTCAAACCCTGCCCTGGCTGAACTGCAACAAAAAAATAGCCGGTGTGGTGGTAGGCGCCTATAGTCCCAGTTACTCGGGAGGCTGAGACAAGAGACAAGTTATACTTGAGACAAGAGAATGTCCTAAGCCCAGGAGCTGGAGTTTGCTGTGAACCGTGAAGCCATGGCACTCTACCAAGAGTGACAAAGTGAGACTCTGTCTCTAAAAAAAAAAGAATATTTATAAACAAAACTGAAAATTCTCTAAATCTAAACCTCTGCCTCTGTGGGGTACAAAGATTTTAAGAGTTCTAAGTGATAATAAGTACATAAGAGACTGTGGAGCTTTTGATGTTATTAATCAATAATTTGATGTAGGTTTATTATCCTGCAACCATTGAAATTTATCTTTTGTTTCTATCAGGTAACCTAGATGAGTTGAGCACAACTGTACCTGCAGGTTTTTATTTAGCTGCAGAATTAGGTTGTTACGATGTCAGTCCTTAAATGTCCTGACTTATATTTGGGTCGCGGTAAAAAGGAAAAAAAAGACCTGGGTGAATAATAAATTTGAGGGTGTATGTAAAAGTTTTCTCTTGAATATTCCACATTCATCCAAAATGCCAAACTAAGGCTTTAGACACTGAACCTTCTTACTATTGTTTTCGAAGTTCAAATATAGACATCCTTCAGTACCCTGGGGATTGGTTCCAGGACCCCTTGTGGATACCAAAATCTGTGGATACTCAAGTCCTTTCTGCAAAATGCTGCATTATTTACACATAACTCACACCCCCCTGTATACTTTAAATAATCTCTAGGTTACCTATACTATGTAATATGTAATATAAATGCCATGTACATAGTTATACTGTATTTTTTAGGAAATAATGACAAGAAAAGATCTGTGTATGGTCAGTATAGATGCAGTTTGTTTCTTTTTTATTATTTTTGTTTCACAGATGGTTGAATGTATTGATGCATAACCCGCAGAGATGGAGGAGATTAATTATCTATGCTTTTTAAAAAATTAATTTTTGTTATTTGAATTTTAGTTTTCATTTAAATGATCACCAAAACTGTTACATTTGTTTATATTCTCTCTGGAACAGAATGAAATAAGAAAAGTACAAGCAAAGGTAAGGTTTCTTATTCATCGTTTCATGATTAATAGGAGTCAAAGTCAGAAAAGTTGTCCAGATTTTTAATTATGTTTAAGTTTTAACAATATTTTGTGCTGTACAAATATCTAATCCAACGTAGCAGAGTTTAATTGCAATCCCTGAGATCATAAAGATATTAGAATCCTAGATGTTGATTTTAACTTATTTTTTAATCATGTACCTATTTTTGTAAATGCTAATTCTTGATTTCAATATTTTCATAGGAAAATATTGTTAGTAGTGTAAATTCTTAAATTTTGAAATTTTGATCTCCACATTATTACTATTTATAAAAGCTTTAATATCCTAAGAAATAAAACCAATGAAGCAATTTTAGCAGTTTAAACATTCTTTGAATTTTTAATTTGCATATTTATTGATCTGTAATAAATTTTCCTTTTTCCATTTTCAATTTCAAAGTTGAAATCAAACGTATGTTTTAGCATGGCACTGAACTTGGATGGCCAATGTAAATATTAAAGAATGAATTGTGAAAATTTAGTTTATATCATACAAAATGAAAATTTACTTTTATTTATTTTATTTTTTATTTATTTTATTTTTTTGAGACAGAGCCTCAAGCTGTCACCCTGGATAGAGTGCTGTGGCATCACAGCTCAAATCAACCTCTAATTCCTGGGCTCAAGCAAGTCTCTTGCCTCCGCCTCCCAAGTAGATGAGACTACAGGCGCCCGCCACAATGCCCGGCCATTTTTTGGTTGCAGCTGTCATTGTTGTTTGGCAGGCCCAAGGCTGGATTCGAACCTGCCAGCTCAGGTGTATGTGGCTGGCACCTTAGCCCATTGAGCCATAGGCGCCGAGCCCAAAATGAAAATTACTAAAGGTACCAGAAAAAACTTATAAAATTGAAAGGTAAAATGTAAATTTGGCATCCAATGTCATGAGAAAACTGAAAATCTAATAAAAACCTTAAAAGGTTTCTTAATAGCTTCAGAGTGAAAACCTAACACTGACTTTCAACTTAGATATCACAATTTTGTGTATATATGTGTAAAGCAGGCGTCCTCAAACTTTTTAAACAGGGGGCCAATTCACTGTCCCTCAGACCGTTGGAGGGCTGGACTATAGTTTAAAAAAAAAAAAAAAACTATGAACAAATTCCTATGGACGCTGCACCTATCTTATTTTGAAGTAGAAAACAAAACGGGAACAAATACAATTCACACCGAAGCATGTGGCCCACAGGCCGTAGTTTGAGGACCCCTGGTGTAAAGCATTAGGCTAGTGGGGATTTCAACAAGCCAATATGTTAGCTGTATAATAAGTACTTTTATTTTTTAATATTGTCTTCTTGGTTTGAGAACTATTGCTATTTTGGGGTGGTATACTCAGGTTGCAAACTACACTTTGGTATCAGGAACATTCACACTAGCAATGATATTCATATTTATAGTCAACCCATACTCTAACACACAGTCTCTGAATGAAGAGGGCTAGTGATGTTGATCAAATAAGTAGCAATCTGAATACAATAATACCATTTTATAAAAATTTATTATAATTAATTTTTGCTCATCTACTGCAATATTAGAAAACTTTTTGCCATAAAATTTTAACGTCTAATAATTGATAAAGGTCAACCTACAGACACTGCTTAGAGGCCTCATAATCTGCGGTTGGTACCAATTGGCTGAGTTCGGGGAAACTTGAGTTTAACTAAAGGTGTGACTTTGCAGTGTTCTCAAAATGTAATATGCACTCAAACCACCTGGGTGTATTGTGAACATGCAGATGCAGATTCAGGAAGTTCGGGATGCAGATGACATTCTGCAGTTGTATCAAGGTCAAGTGATATTATTACTGCAGGTCCGGGAATCATCCTTTGAGTCACAAGAGCAGACTGTTATCAGTTTTGTAATTGCCTGAATCTTACAGTTGAATCTTAAAATCAACCACTTGTGAGGGCAACTTTAGACAATCTTTGAAGTAGTAGAGAGAAGAGGAAATCATTGCTACTCACATATAATTGATTAACTGGTGACCAAGAATTACTTCCAGTTAATGCCAAGCATAATATAACCACATTCTTATTAACAAAGATTGTGGCCTTGGCTCCGCCACCAAAGCCATTCGACAATAAAAAGTAAGATATAATTTGTAGTTCCACAATGTGAATGACAAAATTGCGCCTTTGGATAGATGTGTTGTCCGGACATACAATAAAACCATGTGAACCAGCATGAACGGATTTCAAAACCTCCAGTCAGATCAACCTTTTATAAAATGTCCATTCTACAAAGTTCTATGTGACATGCTATGTCACAAAAGCATTATATTAAAAGATAATTTTATTCTACTTATTTGCTAAATATTGTCAGAAGGCTATGTTAGAGTTTTCTTCTAATTGTACCACTTAGATTTATGTGAAGCTTGGGTACCCTACTCTCATAAAATAAAGACTAAATAACATGTTACCTTTAACATTTGAATTCACTTTCTTTATTCTTTTTTTAAGTAAATAAAATGTCATAGTCTGTAAAATCATTTACATATTAAATATTTATTACTATAGTTTATCTGCTTGCTTTTCAAAATTAGATGTATTTGTGGGTGCACAATTCTCTCTATGCTTTTTTTTTTCAAGTCTACTGAGTACATATATCCCCTTCTTTCTCTATTATATACTTGCTTCATACTAGTTCTATTTAAGGAAGAATTACCAAATAGTTACATAAACTTGAATTGATAAACAATAAAACTCAAATATGTGATAAAAATTAACCATGATTACCTTGGTTTAAAGTTGGAATTGGAATCAAAAACTAATATGTTTACACTGAAGTTATGACTATTTGACAGGAAGGATTAAAATTAAACAAGATTTAACTAATCTGATTAGTAATAATCAAATATTAGGAAGGTCCTAACATCACATATAAACAAGACAATAATATTTATGTTAACAAATCTACAAATCTGAAGTATTTAGAGTAGAAAATCAAATTCATTGTAAATATACTCTAGCATAATGGATTAGATACTTAAATTGGGGGCAAATTTAGAAATGGAACTATTGGGTGGGAACCTTGACTTACACCTGTAATCCCAGTATTTCGGGAAGGCGGAGGCAAGAGGATTGCTTAAGACCAGTGCAGACAGCATAGAGAGACCCCCCTGTCTTTATAATAAATAGAAGAATCATCGAGGATGAGGTGACACCCACAGGGAGTCCCAGCTACTCAGTGCAGGAGGGTCACTTGAGCCCAGGAGCTTGAGGTTGCAGTGAGCTATGATGAAGCCACCACGCTCTAGCCTAGGCAACAGAGTGAGACACTGTTTAAAAAAAGAAAAGAAAAGAAAAGAAATGTAACTATATCAAAATGATAAAATGAACAAATTTAGTTGGCGCCTAAGCCTATTTGTGGGAAAGGAAAAAAAGCCCTATTTTTTTAACAACTGTTGCTGCTATTTTTAGCCTTTAAATATGCAGAAAGTGCTGATTATCCCAAAATCTCTTGGCTTTAGCTGTTAGAAATAGCACTATTAAGTCAGGACTACTATGTTCTGAACAACTAAATTATTCTTATTTATGGTTCTGAGAAAGGCTCAACACTCTAATAATATGGAGGTAAAAGTGTCTTTCCATTCAAAGAATTAACTGTCTTCCAATAATTCTCTTCCTGATTACTTTTATAACATGTTTCCTCCTACCTTAACAGATTTGTAAAATTCAGCCTAGAAGACTTGCCTGAGGCGTCACACGTAGACTGTTAAAGGGACTGAACCTTGGTCTATCTCTAACACTCACTGTTATGACCCTTTTATTTAAAAAAATTGCTGATTAAAAAATAGAGGCAATAATATTCATTGAGCACCAATCATATTCTACTCTCTAGGACAGCAGAAACTATTCTCATAACCTTTTCTTTGAATTGCAGCTTCACATATTATGAACTCACTTTAGAGACCATTATCATCTGGGTCAAAGTTACTAACATTTCCAATTTTTTAATCTCTAAATTTGTTAAGTTATAAAATGACAATGATATAATATTTATGCATACTTCTAGGCTAGCATAATAAGAATTAAATGAGACCGTGTATAATATATTTAAAAAATAAAATAAAATATTGATCAAATAACTGGAGATATTATAAGCCTACACTAAATGTTGGCTATAAAGTTAAAAAGTTCTATTATTTTATCAAATTCTTGCAGCAGTAAATATGGGTAAGCATAATGCTCGTTTTTTAATAATAAGGAACTGAGGTTTCAGGTGATTGGTCAGAGGTCCTACAGCAGAAAGGAAAGGCCAGGATCAAAACCACAACCCACCTGATCCCACTTCCCTACCCTGTGCCTTCTGTAAATAAAGCTTCATAAATTAGAACTCTAAACTGCAAGTTGTATTTATTCAAAATTTAAAAGGTAAATTTAAATTTAATTTTTTTCTGTTTTTTAAAGAACTTTACCCAACATATTGATCATAATTTTTAGCTCCTCAATATTTGCATAAGTGTATGATATGTGTACATATTTGATGAGAGGAAAATTGCATCCAGAGATAACCTTTTAATTAGGTGTTATCTCAATCTCCTGGATAGGAGCAAAAGCTGTATTACATTTTTGATGGATGTGGTAAATACATTGAGAACAAATCTTAAATTTTTAGGAAGAAACATCATTGAAGATTTTCTTTGAACTCAGCAAACAATTTCTAAATCATGTATTCTTTAAAGTCTTAATTCTTAAGGAATATTTGTAGTCTCCTTGAAAAAAGAATTTCAGAACGTAATAGAAAATATGATAATGAAAGTTCTCATGATTTCCATGTTTATTTTATCAAAAATGTTGTAATTGATGAAGTTATTTTGTGATTTTTGATTTTGATTTCTCTAGTATCAAATTAATAGGTATACTATCAGTATAATGTAATCCCTTGAAATTTTGCCAGTGAATATCCGGACTTACAGTAATACCAACCTAGAGAAAAGGTGATGTGTTTTAACATAAAGATGTACTTATTTTTGCTAATCTTATATTTTTTTGCCATGCTTATAGAGCTGATTGGATTACCCAGATGATTTAAGAAATTTATCTGTCCGTCTAGATAATTCAAAGTAAAGGAACTTTTGCAAATTTATTAATCTCTGCTTCCCTTTTTCTATGACCACGTGGCCAGTATATAGATGCTGACATACATTCACCTGGGCACTAGTCCACGGAGAATATAAGAATTCTATGTAGCAGAACTAAATGTACATTTTGTGATTTTTTTCCATAAAGGTTATCTTTTATGCTTGTATTTAGTTATTCATTTTGTATTGTTTTGTTTTGCAGTTTCTTATTTGCCTGGTTTAACAAGAGAAACCTCTTAAACAGAAATGCATCATGGCTGGTCTGGGGTTGGTTTTTGACTTAGATTCATGATTGTTTTTGAGTGACAAGGATAAAAACATAAGAGTCACCAAGGATTTCTTATAGAATAGTATTCCCGTTATTTGAGTGGAGACAATAGCTCTAAGCAGTAATGACAAATATTTGTATGGAATTTCATCAGCTGAACCTCCTTTGGCTCTCTCCTGGCAGCTGATCGTCTGCCGTGGGTGTAGCAGCAGCAGAAGCCAGCTAAGAGCAGGCCGTGCTTTTCACATTGAAGGTATTTTTCATGATGCATAGAAACTGGGGGGATCTTGAATGTGATACATGCTTCCTAAAACAGCGTTCTTTTACATTAGCCTTCCATTCAGCACTCACCCAGAGAAAATACTTCCTGGCTGGATTATTTTATGAGGATACTAAGGTTGGACTTCGCACAAACCATACACTTAACCTTATCTATTTTTAGCATTACTTTGCCCAGTGCAAAAAAGCACTGGTTATTGAGTCAGATTTGAATTTTTTTTCTTTTTTTTTTTATTAAATCATTTGTACATAGATCATGAATACATTTATGCCATTATGGAATTCAATGTGTTGATTATTTGTACAAATTGGAGTGCTTACATCCCACTAATTAACATAGCCTCCACCTCATTTACCCAATTACAGTGTTAAGACTTTTGTGTTCTACACCTGATAGATCCAACTTGTACTAGCATAGGTGGGTTCCTCTATCGACCCACCCCTGTCTTTTCCCCTCCCCTTCCCTCCTTCATCCTGGACTATAGTTGTGATTCATCTTTCATATGAAAGTGTGAGTGATTATAAATTGGTTTCATAGTAGTACTGAGTACATTGGATTTTTTTTTCCATTCCTAAGTTACTTTACTAAGAAGAATATTTTCCAGCTCCATCCATGTAAACATAAAGGAGGTAAAGTCTCCATTTTTGTCTAATGATGCATAGTATTCCATGGTACATATACCATAATCTATTAATCCATTCATGGGTCAATGGACACTTTGGCTTCTTAAATGACTTGGCAATTATGAATTGAGCTGCAATGAACAATCTGGTACAAATATCTTTATTGCCAAATGATTTTTGGTCCTTTGGATATGCACCTAGAAGAGGAATTGCAGGACCAAACCTCAGGTCTACGTTTAGATCCCTGAGTGTTCTCCAAACTTCCTTCTAAAGGAACGTACTAGTTTGCATTCCCACCAGCAGTGCAAAAGTGTTCCATTTTCTCCACATCTACGCCAACATCTGTAGTTTTGGGATTTTGTAATGTGGGCCACTCTTACTGGAGTTAGATGGTATCTCAGAGTGGTTTTGATTTGCATTTCTCTGATGATTAAAGATGATGAGCATTTTTTCACGTGTCTATAGACCAGGTGCCTGTCTTCAGAGAAGCTTCTGTTCACGTCTTTTGCCCACAATGAAATGGGATCACTTGTTTTTTTCTTATTAATAAGTTTGAGCTCTCTGTGGATTCTGGTTATTAGATCTTTATTGCAAATACAACTTGCAAAAATCCTCTCCGATTCTGAGGGCTGTCTACTGCTTTACTTAGTGTATTCTTGGCAGTGCAGAAACTTTTTAATTTGATCAGATCCCATTAATGTATTTTTGATTTTGCTTCAATTGCCTGGGGTGTCCTCCTCATAAAGTATTCTCCCAGGCCAATTTTTTCAAGTGTTTCTCCTGCACTCTCTCCATGAGTTTTTATAGTTTCATGTCTTTAAGTCCTTTAACCAGTGAGAGTCAAGTCTTGTTAGAGGAGAAGAGTATGGGTCCAGTTTCAGTCTTGGCCAGCAACAAGTAATCAGAAGAAAGGGCTTTTTAAGATCTGTTTCCAGATGAACAATAGTAGACGGAGGGAGTCGCTGGCATGAGTTACTGCCACCTTCCGTGTTTGCGTACCACTCCCACTGCGGCAAGGGGGTAGGGGAAAGAGCTAATAAACAAAGTTAAAATAATAACAAACAAATTCAAAGCAATTTTTAAATTGGTTACTAACTATGGACCAGGACTTGTGCTAAGTGCTTTACATTTATTATATTACTTGCTATTATTTTTTTAAAAGAATTTATTTTGAGGAAGAGGGAGGCAGTCTTTTACTGAGTAGATCAAGGTAGTATAATTAAGTTGGGGAAAGATAACTGAAGGACAGGTGTCTAGTACCCTGAAGGAAGGTAAAGCCTATGATTCCACCCAAGTGGATTCGCCACTGTGTTTTACATGAGACAACACGTTCAACCAGATGTGTTTCAAGTTGGTAGTTCTGAGCTTCAGGAACTGACCCTGAGGGAGGAAACATATCAAAGTCACTTTGTTCCCTTTTTTTGTTCCCCTTACATCACTCATTCTGTCTCAACTCCCTCTCATTTATTCTGCCATAAACTGCTTCTGTCTTAGACACTGATGGCTAGATTGGGTAATTTATTTACACTCTAAAAATTGTCTCCATGAATAAGCATTAGTTATTATTTACCAAATTATTAACTAAGAAATGTCAATTTTTTTCGGTTAATGTTTGTAAAATATTATAGGGCAGAAACTGACCCTCTACAAACAAGAAGGCAAAGTAGAACAATTCATTATAGCTACAGTCTTCAAGTAGGTTAAATTAACAATTCACATGAGTAAAGCTTTAGATAACAATATACAGTGATGCAGAGTGTCATTTACTTTCTTGTAAAGATTTTGTATATGAAAAAAAGGATATTTAATACTTTTTAGAAGCTCAGCTATTAAAAAAAGACTTGATTCCATGGAATATCCTGACAGTGTTTATTTCTGTCACAGAAGCTCACTCATTAAAATTATGAAAGTGACACCATGAATACAATGATTTTGACATCTGGTGCACTGCAATGAACAAATGTTATGAAGCAGAATGTCTGAACACTTAACTATGACTTTTGTATTACAAAAGTGTTATATGAAATGTTAGAAAATAATTATCCTTTCCCTCAAAAATATAAAATATTAAATTTTGAGATTTTTTCCAGTTTATTCCCCACCCATTCAAAACATTTATTGAATGGCAGTAGTTTAATATTCACAATTTGTAAAACACAGACCTGATTTTCAGAAATTCTATTCTTAATGTTTTATTTCTCTCCTGGGAAAAACATAAGGTTTTAAGGTGAGATATAAAGTTGCTTTTTTCATCTGGTAGCATTTCCCAAGATGGTACTCTAAACGTCCCCAGTATTCTAAGAATGTTTACTCTGGGTACATGGGAGTCCATTGTCAGCAATGGCAGGGAACAAGTTAGCTTCAAGGAGAGATAATTAAGCCTGAGTATCATACCAGTTATTCCTTTATCACTTTATGGTTCTAAAATTTGGTTATTTTAAGTCAAATTTTCAATGCCATTGAAATTAAGAAGTTTCTCATGATTAGGAAACTGGTATTTAGTGTTGTTCTAGAAGTTAGAGCTGTCCATGGTAGAAAGCCTGCAGAAGATGTGTTACCTTTAAAAAAAAGGGAGATTGCATTAATCATTATGTGAACTAAGTATTCAAATGCAAAGTGCCATGTTTCATAAACATTCTATAACCTCGTGGGACATAAAAACATATACATGACATGTGAGTCTGCATTGTTTTCTTGTAGAACTTCAAAATTGATAAACAAACTTAGGTTTACTAAAATGGAAGACAAAGATCTTGGGATCCAACTATGACAGGCCAGCTAGTACAGGTTGTACTTTTCCACTGTGACAAACCAAGATGGACAAAGCTTAAAACCAATACTAGCAGTGTTCAGACAGCAGCCGCAGGGCCTGTGCACATATCACACTTGAGAGAAGGACCCATGAGATGAGCTCCATGTTTACAAAGACATTCTGATCACAGTCCTGGGTAGACTAAAGAATGAATCAAGGGTAGCGCCCGTGGCTCAGTGAGGAAGGCGCAGGCCCCATCTACCGAGGGTGGCAGGTTCCAACCCAGCATGGGGCCAAACTGCAACAAGAACAAAAATATAGCCAGACGTTGTGGCAGGTGCCTTTAGTCCCAACTACTCAGGAGGCTGAGGCAAGAGAATCGCCTAAGCCCAAGAGCTGGAGGTTGCTGTGAGTTGTGATGCCATGGCACTCTACCAAAGGTGACAAAGAGAGACTCTGTCTCTAAAAAAAATAATTAAAAAAAACAATGAATGAATTGAGTATGAGTCTTCCAAGTCAACTGGGAATTCGGGACATGATATCAGTGAGATAGGAGCAGTAAGGGAGCACCAAAAATGTATGAAAATTATTTTCAAGTCTTTGGCTAACTTCTATGTTGTACTTAAATGCAGTGAAATTTTGAGGGATCTGGCTGGAAACAGACCAAGCTACAAGTACAGATTTTTGAAAATTTTTGAATTTTGACATAGCTAGAATATACTTACCTTTCAGGTGAGATCCTGGAGAGGCTACTCCCTAAGAATTAGAGCTGTACTGTAGAAGAGACTGTACTATAGAAGTAATAGGGAAACTAAATGAGACCCAGCTTGATGAGGCCCAAACCAAGACGCTATAGGGTTTGCTATAACTCTGATCAACATGAGTGACTCCTTCTATCCTGGTTTCCAAGCATTTAGATAGGTGTTTTAGTAAGTACGTAGTTTTATAGTATCTTTTATGTAAGAGATATTAAAAATTTTTAGATATTCAAACTTCTTTATTAAATATAATTATAACCCTGGAATACACAGACAAAACATTGGAGCATGGAATCATTTTTTTCTATTTATTTTTTAATTTTTACATATACACGTGTTTATTAGGTTTCCACTTTTGCCTTCATAGAATTAAAAAGGCTTAAAATTTAATAACAATAAGAATGTTTAAGATAAGGACTAGAAACAAAAGCCTTGTAAAGAATGAATGAAGATAAATACATTCAGAAAAGAAATCAGACAATTACTGCATCGTAATATTAAGCAATATTAATAATAATGATGCAAAGAAAGTAACATTCACATTGTCAAACAAGAGTATGTCTATTATAGAAGGCTTTGATTCTGAGGCTCAGTATGGAGTCATCAGTTAACATCTTATTTTTTCCCCAAAGTCTCAATAAATAGACAATATTTATAAATAAAAGTAGAAGATAATTTCAAAAAACAGATCTTGCCAAATCTTACAGACAATAGAAAAAGAAGAAATATTTCAAAGTCATTCTACTTGATCTGGATACACCTGATATTAAAATTGGAGAAAATATATTGTTATAAAGGGAAATTATAAACGTATTTCACTTATAAGTGAGGATGCAATATCCTAAACAACATATTAACAAGTTGAATTAAAAATTAATGTTTAAGTAATGTACTTTGGTCAAAATTGAATCTAATTTATGTGAAAATTAGTCTCTCTTTTCTTTTCTTTTTTTGTTTTCTTTCCCTCACGGCCTCCCTCCTTCTCTCTCTGTCTGCTCTCCCCACCAGATCTTGGTGGAGGAGATGCTGGAGGGGGCTGACTGGGCTCAGGGCCTGAAGTTGGAGCCTCAGGATCACCCTCAGGACAGAGCCAAACCAGTCCCCGCCTAGCTTTCAGCCCCCTCCCAACTGCAGTAGGATCTCAGTGGAATGACTGTGGAATGGCTGAGAGTTCACAGCACTTCTAGCTTCCAGTTGGAAGTCGGGGTGTAGCACTCACAGATAAGCGGGAAGGAAAGCATGAGGTAGGGGGATGTATTCCTGGCTGTTGTGGCTGAAGGTCACAGCACGACAGGATGACAGCAGCCCCTCCCACACACCTCTTCTTCCCTGCCTCTTCAGACCTGGGGAGGCTTGGCTTGGCTCTAAGGAGCTCCAGGGAGCTGCACTCATCTTCAGGGTTTCCCTACATCTGCCCCACGCCTTGTCAAAAGACTCTTCTCAAACCGTCCTCACTGGAGTATACAGCCATTTCTTTCAGAGACCCTGACTGATACGGGGCGGTGGGGGTGTCTGGTACTGTCACTTCACAGGGATGGCTCTTCCCTGTGAGACTGATCCACTCACTGCACAATGTACAGCATCCTTGGCCCGCACTTACTAAAGGCCCAGGTCCCACAGTGTTGCCCATTATTGATTCAGTGACCTTCAGCTCCCAATTCAACATTTTTGTCTCTCTGTGAAAATGGATCTGAGCCTTTGACCTACTTTCTCTTGGCTAACGTGGCAGGCTTTGTCAGTAGGGGGCGTGGGAGAGACGCTGTAGGAGGAAAGGAATTTTCTTCCTGGTTCCTGCTGAGTGTGCTCCAGTGCTTGGGTCCTATAGCACTTGGCTTCCCAACACCCAGCTCCTGAAGGGCCAGACGGCAGTAGCTGCCCCAGACACTCCACCCCCAGTGTTTCCACAGTGGCTACGGTGTCTCCACCAGAGCACCTTTCTGTGAGTAACTGTCCCCAGCACCCCAGATGGATTTCCAGTCGATTCAGAGGAATTTTTAACCAATAAATCCCTCATTATTCCAAGATACTATTAATGTTTAATGATTTATACTAAACTTCTCCTGTTCAAGTTAATTTAAAAAATCTTATTTTTTGGCTCGGTGCCTGTGGCTCAGTGGGCTAAGGTGCCAGCCACGTACACTTGAGCTGGTGGGTTCGAATCCAGCCCGGACCTGCCACACAACAATGACGGCTGCAACCAAAAAATGGCCGGGCGCTTGCAGTCCCAGCTACTTGGGAGGTGGAGGCAGGAGACTCGCTTGAGCCCAGGAATTGGAAGTTGCTGTGAGCTGTGATGCCATGGCACTCTATTCAGGTGACAGTTTGAGGCTCTGTCTCAAAAAAAATAAAATAAAATAAAAAATAAAAATAAAAAAATCATATTTTTTAACAATACCCCCCCAAATGATTATATTCTCTACCTTTAGTTAAAAAGGTCATAGATATCTCAATATTCTTCAATAAATCATAGTAAATTAAAGGTGTTAAGATAATAAAACACCATTTTATTTTATTTATTACAATATAGACATTAATTGTGTGGCATGGTATTTCCTGTAGTGTGATAGCCACTAACCATATGTGGCTCTTGAACACTGGAAATCAGTATTTTTTACCTTTCTGTCTGCATGAAAAAAAAAAAAAACACGCATATTATCTTGACTTTTTGCCTTCATGGTGCATATATGGTCATTTGGTCAAACTTTTTTCTCGTGTTGTTTTTCAAAATGTTACTGACCATGATCTGTGTGTTCTGTCGAATACCTCTCACATATTATAGACTTGTCTGTTTTTTTTTTTTTTTTACAATTTTGGAAATTTTTGCCTTATACCTTGTGAGACCTTCATATTAATTGCATAAAAACTTAGAACTGTTACAACTTCCTGCTAGAAAAAATGATTTCATCCATATGAAGTGACCCTTTTATAACTACTAATAATTTGTTTTTCCTTTGAAGTTTATTTTCCTGATTAGAATATAGCAATATTCTGTTCTTTTAGGCTTGGGTTAAATGGTATACTTTCATCTATCCCTTTACTATACACCTTTTGTAAACTCGTGTCTTTGATGTGTCTCTTGTAAATGGTCAACATTTATTATTCTGCAGGCAATCTATGTCTTTAAGTGCATAATTCAATTCATGAACGCTTCATGAAATGGAATTTTGTGTGTTTTGAGATACATGTCTGGCATTTCACTTTGTGCTTTCCCTTTTCCTACATATTCCATCTTTTGTCCTTTCATCACCTTCAGAGGGACTTTTGTCAATTCTTTTTTGATGCATATATTTTATCTTTTAATCTGTTATTTTTTATCTCTGCAAAAGAGTAACACCTTCGTTAATACTCCCTCGCATATTAAGGGTTAACCTAGGAATTAAGACAGACCTCTTGGACTTATCACATTCAAATATTATTGGGGCTTTTACTGATGCAAAGACCTTTGAATACTTTGTAACTCCTTTTAGTCGTCTTCTTTTTATGTGGTACTTTTTATCAGATATCTTAACAAGATGTTTAGTAAATATCTGTTTATGTTGACTTGTATGTTTTATTTTCATTTTTCTTCTTTTCTTCATTGCTTCATTATTTCTGGTCTTACACTCCCCACCCCCCAAATTTTTTTTTCTTTTTCCTGGTAAAAACAGCTTTGGGTACTTTCTTTAGTGTAGTATTCCTGATTATGAATTCTCTGTTTTTGCATTCTTGAAATTATAATTACTTGATCTTATCATCTGAAAATATTTCATAGAGACTAGAAATCTAGGAATATACTCATTTTCTCTTAGACTATTAGGAATATCATTGAGCTATAAGATCATAGCATATTGAGATAATTGTTCTTTCTAGAAGTTAACATCAGTATTTCCCTTGGCTGCTTTGGAGACTTTTTCTCTTTGTTTTTGATCTTGATTATGCATAGAGTTTATTTCTTTATCCTCTTAGGATTTGTTAGTTCTTGACTAGGACTTCTCAGACTTCATTAGCTTTGGGTAACTCCCTCATTATAACTTCCAGTTTTGTTCTGCCAGTGTCTCTCTTCTCTCCTCTGTGATACAAGTAAACACATACCAGCAACCCTCATTATGTTCTCTATAAATCTTTCTGTGTTTCACTCCCTTGATTTGCCTTGGTTACTTTGGATAGTTTCTTCTCATTTATGTTCCAGTTCATTCAAGTTCTTTTTTGTTGTTTCTGATGTTTTCTTAAAGTATCAATAAAAATGCATAGTACTTCCTTTTGTGTTTCAATGTTCTTCTATTATTTCTTTTATGGGGGGATTTTTTTTTCTTTCAGTTTAATATAAGGGTACAAATGATTAGGTTACACTGTTTGCATTTGTTAGGTAGAATCCAAAATATATACCCTTTCATCGTGCCCATGAGATGTGAGCGCACCAATCCGCCTCCCTCTCCTTGCCCCTCTCCTGTCCTCCCCAGGTAGAGTCCTTGGGGAATTCACTTGTGGTTTTCTCCTGTGTAGATGTGCAGTTATTCATCTGGTTTCATATTGGTATTAAGTACGTTGAATATTTACTTTTCCATTCTTAGGATACTTTACTGAGGAGAATTTCTATTCAGGTATTTTTTAATTCCCAAAATACTATGTGCTTGCTTTTTCCTTGCTGAGATAGAAAGTTTACATTTTTTTGTATCCATGAAGTTTTTAGTCTGTATATGGCGGCTCCATTATCTGGAATATAATCTTTCTTCTGTTAGTTGCTCTGGCTGCTCTTCCTGTCATCCAATGTCAGCATATGCCTAGATTATTATCGATGGTATTCTAGCCTTTGGATCAAAACTCCATTATTATAAAAAGCCTCTTTCTTATAAAGAGGCCCCCAATAAGGGCTTTTTTTAAACTTAGAAATATTTAATACCATTTTTAGGTCACCCTTAAAATCCAGTTATTATACTGAAGCAGTGTTTGAACAAACCATAGGATACTCTTAAATACTTCTCGCCTATATCTGCCCTCTCCCAATGTTGCATTGATCAGTTCAGTCTTTTCATTCAAAGAAACCAACAGTGCTATTTCTATTTCTAGTTTTAATTGCATTTTTAAGAACAAAAGGTAACAGTATTTTTCAGGGTATGAATATCTGAAAATCCTTCCTTGTGCAAGTACATTTTTCTAAGAGAGGAAAAGAAATTAACAAGAACCCCGCCCTCACGCTTCCCAACTGTGTTTCTCCCAGTGGGTGCAAATCAAATTTACTTTTAGAAGTTCATTAAGGGCTCTTCATGAATGCAAGTTTCTCCCCAGAAGAGCATTCTGTTACAGAGTGAGAAGCATGAAGGGAAGGCCGCCATGCTAACTAATATGATTGGCAAAATAGGGTTGTTTTGTAAGGGAAAGCAGAGATTTTAATATTTATGTAATCAAAGTCCAAATAAACCTTTCTCCAGCACGAACCATTAAAACTTTCTGCCCAAGCACTCCGAAGTTTGGGTTCTTAACATTGTCGATGATATCCAAGACTACGCCATGTATATGAAGGCCTTGATGTCGCATGTGTCTCTTCTGAGACAAAATGCTCTGTCAGCCATGCTATTTGTTCTATCTTTTTCTTCGGCGGATTTATATTTATTTCAGCCTGATGTCTAAAGAAACTATAAATCTGGCATCATCTTTGGCCAAAATGAGCCTTGAGAATTGTAAGGTCACTCAGATGATTCAAATCTGGACTGGGCAGAGAAGGTTTGCCTCCAGGTACCCTCTCTCCCAGAATACAGCTCTGTGAGCTCCTGACTTGTACACCGGGAGATTTACAGGTAGCACATGGATCTCAATCTGTGTTTCTCCACACTCAGCAGACACACCGCAAAAATTTCACTACCCCTCTCTGTCTCCATTTTCTCTAATATAAAGTGAGATGAACATTAGAACAGAGTTCCTAAGATTTTGATGAAGATTAACTGAATACACAATGCGAAATCTGTAGTGTCTAGCATATATCAGGTGCTTAAATTATTTTCTGTCAGTATTATTTATAACATTAGCTCCTGTGAAAATAATTTTGGAAGTACCAGTTTACAACTGTTGCCAGGGCAGCTGCCCACATAAATCAGACTGGCTTATCAATTGTATTCCATAAATCTTTATTGAATACATTTATGGATTAAAGTGTTTGTCAAGATAGATGTGGACAGCACTGGCCTTAGGGGTTTTATTAAAAAATATCAGGGAAGCTTGATACACAGAATAATGAAGAGCAATCATTGCTCTATCAGCAAAGGCATTCAAACATTTATTCAGTAAGAAATTTCTGAGAAGTTTGCTTTCCTAATAATGTTATCCAAATACATGTGAACTTTATATTTAAAATAGCCAGTTCTGAGAAAAACTTCCTATGTAAAATTAAATATGATGAAGTTTAGTTTTTTGTTTTGTTTTATTTTTTCATTTTCCTTTGCTCCATTTGGGTAAGCATTAAAATTTCTTTAGTAAGTAAAGTTAGATGAGAAAGTTAATACCAATTATTATTACTTCAAAAAACTAGTAATAAATTAAATCCATATATTAGTAATAAAATGTCACATTATAATAAAGAGTAGTCCTGAAAGCACAGAAAGACATCCTGATTAAGGGTTATTTGGATACAATGTGAACAGATTAGAGCCAAACACTGTTATATCCAGGTACTAGGCACGGTATAATTTTTCATGCTGGGATCTTTTATTTTGTGAACTATTATTCACTGAATATTTTGATCCTACTCTCCATGCTATATTTCTAAGACAATGAATATTCCAATTGTGTCTATGCACATTGTCTCTTCAACATCTACAGTGAGGAAATCAGCAATCTTTGTTAGCAGAGTTGAGTATCCACTTCAATTTTACAGTTAGATAAACCAACATGATTGTTTACGTCACCTGTAGGATAATAAGGAAAAATTGATTCATGTATTCTCTTCATGGGGTTGTTTGAATTTCTTCAAATTCATTGTGATTTTAAAGTAGTTAATTGTGAGATGGAGGAGACGTCAAGGTCCTGTACAACTCATTTCCTCCCTATCTTGGAAACTGAGCACACAAATACGTCCTCTGTCTGCCAAGAAACCTGGATGCCTCTTATGTAAGGACCACCATATTCATAATCACATTAGCAGGGGCTTATCAATGATAATGGGAGCAGATCCTACCAGGTTGTGAGCAACAAGGATGGTATTTATCTACATAGAATTTAAAACATAATAAAAGGTACCAAAATTTGTCTACTTTTTATTATGACAATACATTAGCACGTCTAAATAATGTCCATGACAGCATTCTTCAGCCCCAAATATTTTTGTTAGGATGAGCTCAAACAATCTCTGTAGTTATCACTGTGACTTAATAATTATATGTAATCTTTAAAGTAGCAGATTTTTATACTTCCTTAAAATTATAAATATATATTCATGTATGGGAATGTGGAGAAGTCCTATTTGCACAGAAGCCCCTGATACACAATCACTTTGGTACATGTGATGATTTTGTGAACATTTGGCTTCGAGGGTTCTGAATTGTTTAGACTGGCTCAAGCTGACTTCGAGGACTCCTGTCTGTACCCCTTTGGTCCTTGGCTTACAGACCCACTGGCATTCTGGTTCCACTGTGCTCTGCGTATATTTCTCGTTTTTCTTCTTGTGGATACCAGTTACTTCCTTGTCTGTCTTGTCCCATTTTAATGGATAGCATTCTTTGAACATTGCTAACGACTAATAAATATTTAACAAATAGATATATACAAGTTCAAGAGAATGAAATCATTTCTCCCACTTTACCATGTGTTCTTTTCTTTTTTTTTTTTCTTTTCTTTTTCAGTTTTTGGCCGGGGCTGAGTTTGAACCTGCAACTTCCAGCATCTGGGGCTGGCACCCTACTCCTTTGAGCCACAGGTGCTGCCCCATAGAAAATAAAAATAGACACAGTTTCTAAGTACCATTTGGATAGTTCAAATTATTGTTTTTAAAGTCTTGTTGTGAGCAAGTTCTGTTCTGTCACAATTTTTGTCTACATTTTCCTGAAAATCCACAAAAATATTAAAAGCTCTACTCCATAACATAACAGTAGAAACTGTTCCTCAGGATGATAATAACCAATCAAGTAATGTTCTTTGGGAATATTTATGAATGTTTTTCACCATTCCATCTTCCCACTTAGATTTCCATAAAGAAATGTATTTTGAATGCATTTTCTTATGAAATCATCCTGCAGAACCATTTCTTAACCAGATTTTCTAAAAGAGTTCATTCTACTGAAAGAACAGAGATTAGTTTGTAACTGATAGAACCACCTGTGAGGCACCTACATGCCTCTGTTTCTCAAATTAATACTTCCCACTATCTCCCACAAATCATAATGATTTTTCAGTTTATGAGCTGTGAATTAATCAAATTTGTAATAGTATTTAATAGAACTGGCTAATATGAGTAAGAGGAAGTTCTGCAGATGTAAGAAATAAAACAATAAACACAAGTATTTTAAAATTTTGAAATAACTGACTTCCAAGTGAGAAAAATTATATTGATACAGAAAAGAAGACATATTTTCCAGTATTCTTCCAACTTCACTAAGAAGTGTTAAATTCAGTGAGCAGTGGTTTCATGTCAGAGACCACTTTAATTGCTTTATTTGCATTATCTTCTCTAATCCTTATTAGCAACTCCATGAAGTGGCAACATTATTATTCTCAATTCACAGAGCAAATAAAGATGATAGAAAATGAAGAACTTGCCCAAAGCAACACAGTGCTAAGTAGTTGATATGAATTCAGTCAGTCTGGCTCCAGAACTATGTTCTGTAATCATTTTGCAAGTAATACAGTTCTATGTTTAACTGCTGTCATCTCTCAGAATGATGTATGAGTGATAAAAATATACTTTGCTAGTATTTATTTGTATTATAGTTATTCATAATGAGAAAACTAATAGTCTTTCCAAACATCTGAATAAAAATCATTAATTAGATGATTTGAATCTAAGAATTGATTCTGTGACACATGGAAATTGACAATCAAGATTTACTGGACTTCTGGGTAACTGAGGGCAATGGAAGCTACCCAGATTCATTTCTTCCAATATTTTGTCTAAAATCAAAACTGAAGAAAAGGAGCAAATATAATACACACACACACATGTACACACACATACAACCTCAGCATGTTGTGAAGACAAAAAGTACAAAGCCTTCAACATAACTATGACTTAAAAAAAAGAAAATAAATCATGACAAATTTCATTAAGCAACCTCTCACATACCTATATGCCCACAAACTTTTGCATAGAATAAGGATAGGTTAAGAAAAGTTGAGGAAAGAAAAGAAAGTTTAACAATTGACTCCAGGTTGGTATGACACACAGATAGAAATGGTAAGTGTACTGTAAATGGGAAAACACAAAAATAAGTCCCAGGAGAGCATAGCAGGAACTGAACAGGGCACATGATTTAAACATCGGTCTTTAAAAATCACAGCACTTTGGAGGGGACGGAGGAGAGAAGAAATAAGGGGAGAGTTACTGTTTTCATTAACAATTAGGTGGTGAAGTGTTAGTGAAGCAAAAAGAAAAATTAGAAAACAAAAGAAAAGGGAAAATTTGAGGTTCAATGTGACCAACTAGAATAATCAAAGGATGAGGAATGCCTGTCACCACCAATCAAAACATCAAACCAAAGAAGGTGACGTTGCCACAGTGTTAAAAGAAGAGAGCTTCATTGGATACGGATCCTTGGTAATCATATCGAATTCAAAAGACATAAGTGAAGAGAAAACGTCTCTCTGAAAAGTTATAAATATTTAAAATGATTACATTTAATGCACCTCAACTAAAAAATTCCCCTTGCCTTGCCTCTAAGAAAACAACCTTAAAGCAGGAAAAAGAAATAAACAAACAATCTTAGCAACACTCTAAACTTAATTACATTCAGGCAAATGAACCTTAGGGTATTAAGAAAAACTTGAGCCAGAAATGCAAAAATTAAAAAAAAAAAAGCTAAAACTAAAAACTAAGATAGAAAAAAGGATTTTAAAAAGAAAAGGTATAAAGAGACAACTTTATTTCAGAAATGATTAAAGCATATTGTCACCAGGATTAATAGATTCCAATTAAACCTTAATAAAATCATTGAAGACAGGCAAGAAAACATCCACAAGAATAAAATTGAGGCAAAATAAGGACTAAAATGAGACAGAGAAAAAGTAGTGAAAAATATCAGGACATGCAAAGAAGGAACAATGTTAATAATGACAACTGCAGTCTGCGGAAAAGAACAAAACAGTTGAGCAGAGAGAACATTTACAACTGTAATCCAAGAAAACTTTGCAGTAAAGAAAGATCTGAATTCAAGGATTGAAGGAACTGTGCCTTTGAGTGAATTAACCCCAAACTATCAATTCTAAGGTATTATATCCCAGAAACCTACTTGACCACAACAATAAAGAATAAATCTTTAAGGGTTTTAGGCTAAAAAGATCAAATAATTTACAAGGGCAATAATTACATTGACATCAAATTTTCAAACCAACATAGAAAAATAGACATAGACAACAATCGAGGGGCATTTTTCAAAAAACTTAGTAAAAAAGTGTGAAGCAAGTGTTTTATATCCAGCTGACTTTTCTTCAATGATCAAGGCTGTAGAAAAATACTTTTTAAGTCTACAAGAACTTAGGGAGTACTGTATGGATAAATTGTTATTGACAATATGCTGGACTCAAGGCTGAGTTTGCGTCAATCAAGACTTCATTGTGAATACTTCCACAATAGGGTTGCTTTACCTATGTGATCTACACGTGTATGTGTATGTATGCATGGTGAGACTAAAAAAGGTAAAAGCAAGCGCAAAATGGTAGTGTGTAAATATTATATGTGATGACAAAGTAGAAATGTTGCAACTAAAAATAGAAAAGGAGAGAAGAAAATAGAAGAATCTCATTGATGTACAGGCAAAAAGTATGAATTAAAGAATAATATTCAAAACTGACAATCTCAATTGTAAAACAATAAATCATAAAGCAGATAAACTATAAAATGTTAAATAATAAAAGAAAACTGAGACTATTAAAAATTATGTAACTACCAGAGTTTAAAAAAAAACTACTAATCAGTAAAATCCTGTAAATACAAAGGTAATTACTAAAATAGATAAGAACCTTAAATTTTAAAAATTAGCTAGGTAAATAAAATTTAAAAATACACATTTTAGAGAGAAAGAAATACAGCAACTATGTTATAATGCAGGTAATTTAAAGTATTTGACAGAGTTAAGATAAACCTATTAACTCACCTAGTCATAGAAAAAGATTTAAAATTTATCTCATAATTAATACAATCACTACATTTTCTGCCTTGTACTGAAAATATTTAAAACAAATGGATTCTGAAAAGCTAAAAAGAAAAAGGAAGACAAAAGTATAGAGATAAATGGAGATAATAAGAAGCAGGTGCAGTGATTTTGAGACAAAATCAAGATAAAAGATACATTAAACATGACAAAGAAAGCAGATTTTCATGTTAAAAGCCACAATTGACAATGAATATATAACACAAACTTGTAAGAGATAAAAGGACACAAATATACATTAAAAATAGGAGATGTTCATATACCGCTCTCAGCACAAAACAAATCAAATAGATAAAAAAAAATGAGTATAAGAACATGTTCCAGTTCCATCCATGTAAACATGAAAGAGGAAAAGTTTCCATTTTTCTTTAAGGCTGCAAAGTACCCAATGTACTCAGCCCTATTGTGAAACTAATTTATAGCTTTCATATGAAGGCTATAACCCAATTATAGCACAAGCATATGGGGAAAGGGGCAAGGGAGGGGAGGGGGGAGGATAATTGGTGGGATCACACCTACGGTGCATTTTAGAAGAGTACAGGTGAAACTTACTAAATGCAGAATATAAATATCTGAACACAATAACTAAGAAAATCCCATGAAGGCTATGTTAACCAGTTGGATGAAAATATTTCAAATTGAATATAAAACCAGCACATAGTACCCCATGACTGCGTTAATGTACACAGCTATCATTTAATAAAAAAAAGAAAAAAAAAAAAAACCTGAGGTTCTGCATTTGGAAAATAAGACAGCTTAATATCCGAATCCTAAAACTGTATTAAGTTTGAAAATATTATATTTTGACAATTTCTGATTTTGTAATTCTAACATAAAATAAAACAACTTTTTAAAAACAGTAAAAAAAACAAAACAAAACAATTAATAAATAGAAGACCTAAGTGACACAGTCAATTTGCTAGATTTTGTCAAACATTGCACCTTGATAATTGAAAATGAAACTTCTTCCTAATTACTCATGTGGAATTTACAAATTGTATTGTATATTAGGTTGCAAAAATATCATTGAACTCCACAAAGGAGGGGTATTAAAAATAAGAATCTTTAATCGTAATATAACATGACTAGAAATTAATAAAATTGGAAGTTATTAACCAAATCAAAGCAAAAAAAGAAATTAAAAGGCATCTATTAAACAACTCAGGAAAAAGGGAAAGAATACACAATAACTTGTATTTATGATATATATTAAGACAGTGATTGAAGAAAAATTCATGGAACTAAATAAACTCTTTTACTTAGAAAAATGAAGGCCTGAAAATAAACTTGATAAAATTATAATTATAAAATACACTATGTAATATTCCTGTCAGCTCTAAAACTAGAAAAGTAATATAAATAAACCAAAATATGCAGGGCAGCACCTGTGGCTTAAGGAGTAGGGTTCCGGCCCCATATACCAGAGGTGGCAAGTTCAAACCCAGCCTCGGCCAAAAACTGCAAAAAGCAAAAAACCAAAATATGCAAAATGGATACAGTCATAAAGATAAAAGGGAAAATTAATGAAGTAGAGAATAGAAATTAATAAACCTAATTAATACATTAAAACCCTGCTCTGTTTGTTTGGTAAAAGTTCATCAACTAGACACACCATCACACAATTTGGTTAAGAAAAAAGTCACATAGCCGGGCGTTGTGGCGGGCGCCTGTAGTCCCAGCTACTCGGGAGGCTGAGGCAAGAGAATCGCCTAAGCCCAGGAGCTGGAGGTTGCTGTGAGCTGTGTGATGCCACGGCACTCTACC
>CAUYRH010161097.1:0-18146 GCA_963574655.1 Perodicticus potto
TGGGGCACAATATGCTGACTTTATATACAATCTAAAATATTTTCATTAAACTATTTAACCTAGTCTTCATGGCCTTTAAATCACTCACCAGCATACTTTTAATTTGCTTCTGTTTGCTTTAGAGATATTTTCCTCCGTTATTTCTTTGGTAGCTTTCTCCTTTTTATTTTCTTGTGTTCTCTCTTTCTGGAATATCTTTAATGAATTTTGCACCTCCTGGATCAATCTTTTATATTTATTAACTTTTCTCCTGAATTTCCTTCCCCCCTCCTTTGTTTTATAAGATTTCCTTAACATATTTTTTTTATCTTTTTTTTTTTAGACAGAGCCTCAAGCTGTCGCCCCAGGTGAGTGCCGTGGTGTCATAGCTCATAGCAACCTCCAACTCCTGGGCTTAAGCAATTCTCTTGCCTCAGACTCCCAAGTAGCGGGGACTACAGGTGCCTGCCACAATGCCTGGATAGTTTTTGGTTGTAATTGTCATTGTAGTTGTCATTGTTGTCATTGTAAGGCCCAGGCTGGATTGGAACCCGCCAGCTCTGGTGTATGTGACTGGTGCCTTAGCCACTTGAGTTACAGGCGCTGAGCCTCCTTAACATCTTTTATTCTTTACATTTTTATTCTATTTTCATTTATTTTTTAATTTATTTCAGATCTATTGTGACTATATATTTTCCAATTCTTATTCTCTGTTCCTTGCTATAGCTTCTTATTCTTGTTTTAATGGTGTAATATAATCTCAGATCTCTTGGAGGATATTAGGGTTTTAAAAATTCCTTTTCTATTTCCTCAGTTATCTTTGTTTCTTGCAGAGTCATTTTTGCTGATTTTTGTTTGTTTGTTTGTTTGTTTGTTTGTAGAGACAGAGTCTCACTTTATCGTCCTCGGTAGAGTGGTGTGGCATCACATAGCTCACAGCAACCTCCATCTCCTGGGCTTAGGCGATTCTCTTGCCTCAGCCTCCCGACTGATGTTCTTTTTAGTTATCTTTCATAATTCAGACACTCCTCAAATGCCAGTGTATTTAAAGATAAGTGAATAGAAGAAACGCCTTCTTGGGAGCCTTTGGCATGTTTGCGGCCTGTTGCCCTGAAGACTCAGCATTCGGTAGGGTGCGGGGCACAGACGGTTTCCCTGATGAGCTTGCCCCATGCACTAGAATGAAGAGGGCTCTGTTCTGGGCCCAGAGCACCCTCATCAGCTACCTGTAGGTATTTAAATGGATTTAGAGAAGAACTCTGGATTTCCCCCCCTACTTGCTAATGCCTGGCTGACCACTGACCAGCCTGCAGAGAAAGGGCTGTGTGAGTGTGGCTGGACTTGACCCCACTGCTGCCCACTGAGGAGCTGCAGTTTTCAAGTCTGGAGACTCAGGCAGACAGACTGCTCTGCGCACAGCTCATGCCATGAGATCTGCCTCCCTCTGCTGTGTTCAGGCAGCCAGCACCTGCCTGTCACCTGAACATCTTCTAGAAGCCGTTCACTGATAGTTCCGTTTGTTCACTTCATTGGTGTGGGCTCCTGTGCTCTAAACATTTCTTCAATATTATTTTAATGGAGTCTCAGGAGAAAGAGGAGACAAATGCCAGGGCTCAGTCTGCCATCTTGACCTGGAAGGCTCCTGTTGCATTTTTGGGTTTTGTGATAGCTTCATTACTTTTCTTAAATTTTATTTATAATTGTGGTAAAATGCACACCACATAAAATGTATTGTCCTAATCATTTTAAGTGCATAGTTTAGCAGCATTAAGTACATTCCCACTGCTGGCCAGCTGATCTCCAGAACTCTATATTTATTACAGAGCTTCAACTCTAAACATGTTAAATAACAACTTCCCATTCTCACACCTGCCATTTCCTGGAAGCCACAATTACACCTTGTGTCTCTGTGAAGTTAGCCACTCTGGGTGCCTTGTGTGAATGGGACTCTAAGTTTTGTGTCTTTTTGTGACTGGCTTACTTCACAGCATGAGGTTCTTAAGTTTCATCCATGTTGTAGTGTGTGTCACCATCTCTGTCCTTTCAAAGGCTGAGTAATGTTCCATTGCATGGATAAACTACACTTTGTTTACCCATTTATCCATTGGTGGACACTTGGGTTCCTTCCACTTTTGGCTATTGTGGATAATGTTGCTATGAACGTGGATATCAATACTGCTAAGGTCTAAGAAGGCTGTTATAATGGAGACCACCAGCAATTCAACCCCAAAGCAGATGTACTTGTATGTAAACTTCCCATTGCATTAGGATTAAAACACCATCATTGCATTGCCTTGCATATAACCCACTGTATAGAGTTTTACTTGGCATTACTTTTCTAGGTCCATTATGAGATAGCTAGAGTAGATGGCATTATTTCACAGTGGAAGAATTTGAGCTACAGAGTTAAGTGAAGCTAGTTAGCTGTGCAACTGGAGGTACCAAATAATTCTATCGGCCCGAAAGACATTGCTAAATGATTTTGTTTGCATAGACTCTACTGTAGGTTGACTTCGGAGACAGGACCATAAAATGATTATCTCTAATCTGGTAAATCTGATGCCACTTTTCCTAACAGATGAGCCAGGTTAACATTGTAAATTTCATGTGAAAAAGAGAAATCTGTCTGAAGCTCTGCCAACTAAGATAAGACAGAATAAGAGATATGATTTAACTATTGAAATGACAGGGATTCGTTCCTCTTTATTTTTCATGGAGAGGATCAAGGTAAATGTTCCTGGGCTGTTGGCACCATTTCTCCCATTTGTATATTCCCTTATTGCCTCTAAACATGAGCATTATATGGTTTATTCATCTGTTAATGACAGCTGATTATCAAACCATAAATATACATGTTGTATCTAATGGTTTGTGAGTGTTAAACATCAGACAGGAGTATTTGCAGGTATTTAGAGAAGAACTCTCCAGCTACGTCTATTCACCATCTAGCTTGTCAGTTTTGTAGAATTACCTGATTCCTTGTGCTGTCAGCTGAATCATGTGTTAAGCAGAAAGCAGATTCCTCCCGTCTCCCCCATTATGGCTATTATTTTCCTCATCGGTAACAGATTTTTTTAAAAAAGTAAAAAATACAATTCTCTTGTGTAATCTAGGCTCCAGATATCACATCTTCTCTATTTCTTGTGGAAAATAGCAAGTGTGATTTCTTAAGACTTTTCAGTTTCCAATCATTTCAGGAACATTAGCAAATACGTATGCACTGAGTATTTCTGTACCACATATATTGAAGAAAATAACAGATACGATGATACTAAGGTTTAAATTAAAGGGCCTTCATCTTGCTGCCCTAAAGTTCCTTGGTAGTTGTTTTAAATTAAAAATTATTTGGCCACTAGCAGTTTGCTCCCTGCGTGGCAAGATACATTTATTTATTTCCTGAGCAGTGAGTTGGAGGAGCCTGGTGTTCAGGGTTTGACAGTATGCTAATGTGTGCCGAGAAAGGCTGTTCCCCAGGGTGTGACCAGGAGCCTCTGAGAACTTTTCTTAAAATGTCTTCATTCTTCTATTCCCCCAGCAAACAGTGATTAAGCATCTACTGGTGGCAGGTCTGCACTCAGCCCTGAGCAGATAAGTTTCAGGCAGCTAGAATGGAGGGACAAGACAACAGAATCCCAGCCCGCAAAGGGTATGGCCTTAACCTCCCCACACTGTTCCCTTTTGGCAGAGATGGAAATACCCACCCCCCAAACCTGGAAGAATTAAGTGGTTGACCTATAGAGATGAAGTTCTTTTGCTCTCCCCTTTACTTCTTCCCCCCTGATTTCCAATCCTGACATTCTACCAACAACACTTTCTTATCCTTGGCCTCATCCTGTTCCATTCCTGTCTCTCTGATTCCATCTCCTCTGGGGCCTTTACTTTATTTCCTTCTCTCTTTTTTTCTTTCCCTAATGGTGGATTTTCACAAAATTTTTGCTTGTTTATCTCTTCATAATATTGCTCTTTCAGCAAGAACTATGTTTTCAAATTTTTCTCGTTCTTTCAACATCACTAATGTCCATGTTCCTGGCTTCAAACATCCTTTCTCTGATGACTCCAAAGTTTACATCTTTGTATATTCATATATAAACCTCTAGCTTGAATTTTTATCCAAATACCCAACTCAGATGCTCACTGTAAATTCAAAATCTTTAAAGCAGTGGTTCTCAACCTTCCTAATGCCGCAACCCTTTAATACAGTTCCTGTGGGTTGAGAACCGCTGCTTTAAAGCTATACACATAATCTTCTCTTCAAACCAGCTCCCCTGCTAAATTTATCCTTATGTTTTCTCTCTTTCAATAGCACTGTTTTCTCAGTTATCCACAGAGGAAATATTAGAGTCAAGTTTAATTTTTTCTTCTCTTTAGCAGCTTTATCATTTATTAAAACCATTTTTTCTTCATTCCTCTTCCAAAACATTTTGTGAGCAGAAAAACATTAGATTAAGTCACAAAAGACAATAGAAAATTTAAAAAACCTCCTTAAATAAATAAAAGAAGCCAATAAACATAAAGCAGCATACACAGTATGTCCTATTTGTTAGAGTTGGACTGCATGTCCATTTGTCTCTCATCTGCCAACTGAGTCTATCTACCTACCTGCATACAAAAGAATGAAAGAATGTTCAGAAAATGTGGGTGGTAAGTGTCCCTCACTAATGGGCTCATGAGGGAATTTCAGTTTCCTTTTATGTTTCTGTTTTTCTTTATGATTTTTCTGGATCTTTGGTGCCCATGGTAGGATTAATCATAAGCCCTGGTTCATGACACACACTCAGCCCCTTTTATTTACCTATTTGGATATTTATTGGTGACTGCAGTGAGCATCATGCCCATCCCCCAGCCCAACCTGCAGACTAGAGCGATGACAAATGCTTACATTTCCTGTGTTATCCCCTCCGTTTCCTGGGCCCTCCCAGCAAGGTCTAAAGGATCCCACTGGTCCCCATCCTGCCTAACAATTAGTATATCAGGCTTGGTAACTTATGTCCATTGGTTGGGTTTAAAATAGCAGTCTTTATTTGCATTTCCCTAATACTAATAAACAGAATATCTCTATGTATTTTTAGGCTCTCTTTTTCCCCCTTTGTGAACTCACTGGCTTACGTCTTTTCTATCTTTTGAGTAGGTTGCTTGCTTTTGTCATATTGACTTATAGGAATAAGACAAGTACATTCACTAATACCACTGATACTCAACATTGTCCTGGAGGTCCTAGGCAAAAAACAAAAATAGACATGAAAAGTAAATTAAGGACATTAGAACTACAAAGGATGAAGTATGAGACTATCATCATTTGTAGATGATATTGCTATGTACAAAGGAAATCCCAAAGAAAATAAAATATTTTCAGAATTAAAGGAGACTTTAGCAAGGTGGCTGGCTGTCAAGTTGGTAGATGAATGCCGGTGGCGTTTCTATATACCAGCAATGACAGTTAGAAAATGTAATATTAGGAAGGCCATTTGTAATAATAAAGCAATGATGCTATACAATACCTACAATTAAGCCTGTAAAAAGATACACAAAGCCAAAACTTTGAAATACAAAATTATTAGATGAAACCCATTAAGAAGAGCTAAATGATTTCCATGCTCAAACAAGCTCATCGTTAGAACACAATAAAACAACAATGTAATACCAGTTTTTACTATGTGATACCAATTTTTAATCTCTGAGATTAAAAAAGATTGATACAGCTGCATTAGTCAGTATTCTCCAGAGAAACAGAACCAATGGGATATATAGATACAGATATAGATATAGATATAGATAAAAGCAGACTTAGCATGGGAATCAGCTTACAAGAGTACAGAGACTAAGAAGCCCCATGATCTGCTGTCTGCAGGCTGGAGGCCCAGGAAAGAGGTGGTGTCGGTCTAGTTCAATTCCAAAGTCCTGAGAACTAGGAGCACTGATACCTAAGCACAGAAGGAGGAGGATGTCTTTGCTTCAGCAGAGACAGCAAATTTGCCCTTCCACCTTTTTGCTGTGTTCTGACCTTCCATGGACTGTATGGTGCCCACTCATGTTGGTGAGAGTGAGTCTTCTTTACTCAGGTCCAAATGCTAGTTTCCTCTGGAAACACCCTCACGGACACACCAACCAAGAACGTTTGAGCAGATATCTTGGTTCCTCAGCCCTGTTGCTTGACACATAAAGTTAGCCATCACAAACACTCAGTGATGGAGAAGACAGAGTGTGACAGGGAGGACCACACATTTTAGGTTCATACCAGGGGGGAAATTTGGTAGCACTAATACAATTTTAAATATTTGTATCCTTCAACCTAGCAGTTTTTGCTTTTGAAAATTTCCCCATAGATATATATGATTTCTGACAATTAAGTTTGCAAACTTACCTTAGAAAAAGTGCTCCATTCCTCACCGCTGAATATCACTATGGTCACCTTCTAGTACTTCCCCTTGGGAGCTGTGCACTGATGCCAGCACCTAGTCCACCCTTCAAAGCCATTTTGGAACTCTTTTTCAGGATAAGAGCTGTTGTCGTATTTCCTGTGATGTCCTGAATGTCATCAAAATGTCTTCCTTTCAATATTTCCTTTATCTCTGGGTAAAGAACAAAGTCACTGGGCCAGATCAGGTGAGTAGGGGGGGTGTTCCAGTGCTTACTGGTTAATAGCTCCCTTACAGACAGTGCCGTGTGAGCTGGTGCACTGCTGTGATGCAAGAGCCCATTTTCACACGCACCTTGATCAGGATTTTCAGTTAAGATTTTCCTATTTCTCTATCATCATTTACTTGGTGTGCTACGCTTCTCACGATCATCCAATGATTTTGACGTACAACCTGTTGAATTTTTGCAATGTTTTTGTCAGTTCTGCTCATTGCTGGCCACCCTGACCTCTCTTCATCAGTGATGTTTTCTCTCCCCTCAGAGAAACATCTAATCCATGTGTACACTGCCATTTTCTTCATAACATTATCCCCGTAAACTTGCACTAATATATCCCTGATTTCACTTCCACTCTTGCCAGGTTTAACAAGAAATTTAATGTTTATTCATTGCTCTAATTCAAACTTTGACTTTCTAGTGATGGCACACAAGAAACATGCATCAACAAACACCCTGAGCATACCTGCAACTGGGGCTCCTTGGGGAGACGGCAGCCTGTCAGCTATGGCTCAAGAATTTGTGAAAAGCAAAGGGAAGGTGGTTGTGTTCATCAAACCCACCTGTCCCTACTGCAGGAGGACCCAAGAGATCCTCAGTTAACTGCCCCCCAAACTGGGGTTTCTGGAATTTGTCGCTATCACAGCCTCCAGCTGTGCAAATGAGTTTCAAGACTATTTGCCTTGGCTCACTGGAACAAGAATGGTGCCTCGAATCTTCATTGGTAAAGAATATATAGGTGGATGCAGTGACCTCATAACCATGCAAGAGCATGGGGAGCTGCTCCTCAGGCAGATTGGAGCTCTGCAGTAATCACAGAGCAGGACCCCACTGACACCCGCTCCAGAGCTGAACAGTATCACAAAGGATGGCAGCACTTCCTGACTGATGGGAAGTGGGACACAAACAGCTTTTTTCTTCTTTTGGCTCAGTATTAAAAAGTGAACCAACCTGCCCTTAACCAAGGGGCCAAGAAGATTGACGGACCATCTTGGTTTTCTTCTGCTTTGGTCCTTTGGGTTCCAGGAGATGGCGACAATTTCTGGCCCAAGATTTACTCACTGACCCAAGATTTATTCATTCTCCTTGGCATGTGTTTCTTACCGTCCTGCGTGCTGGCAACCCTCTCCCTGTTAGACAGCGTTTCTCAGCCACCTTTGTCCGGACCCGCCCTGGGATGGACCTGTGCTTGGTTTCTGCCACTGCCCATCAGCTGGAACTATTTTGCTGAACTTGACTTTATGGAGTTTGTGTTATGAAATCGGGCAGAGGGTTATTTCGAATGTGTTCTTTCAAACTACATGTGTCTCTCCACCCACCTTGAGAATTAGGGCTCTGAACCAGTGTTCACAACCTGGCCCTCTCAGAGATCCTGGGGAAATGCCCCACCATTGTGTGAAAGGTCTAGGACCCAGTGTGAGAGGCCATGCAGAAGCAGGGTCAGGCTTCACTAGTGCCAGGGGGGCCAGAGGCACCAGCACAGAGGCCGTGGTCATGGGGTTCAGAGGCACCAGCACCGAGGCCATGGTCACGGGAGCCAGAGGCACCAGCATGAAGGCCACGGTCAGATGGCCACATCGGTGTAATGTAGTTATCTAGGCAGGGGATCCAAAGCCTGCAAAATGATCGCCAGCAAAATGAAAACAGAAGGTGTAGGCCACTATAGTGGAAAACTTGCAGCCCGCCCCTCACAGCAGGTCTGTGAAAGAGTCAAATTTGAGAGACACTGTCCTGAACGAGTCTTTTACTTGCCCTCGGAAAACTTAATTTCTTATCAGGAAGTTTGTTCTAAAATTGAAAGGTTAAGTTCATTTCCTTTAGTAGTCTCTAATGAAAATTGTCAATTCCTAATAAAGTACTGATAGATGACTTGAAAAAAAAACCCCAAAACCCCACGCATCAATAATAATGAACACCATTTGGCCAGACACCACAACATGTTGACACAAACACAGCTGTGAGACACTGATAGACCAAGGTCATGAACCCCTCCTGAATTGTAAGCACATGGTGTCACATTTGCGAACTTGTCAGACCTTGTATGTATAGTACAAAGATCTTTGTATAAAAATTTTCATCGGATTGTAAATTGAAACATTCTCAGTGTCTACCAGCAGGTGACTAACTAAATTAATTATAGTAGATCCACACAATGAGTAGAATATCAGAGTGCATGTGCTGAGATGAAAATGTATCCAAAGCATGTGATTAAGGGAAGAGTGTGTCTTGGTGTCCCTGGATGCACAGCCTGACACGAGAATTTGGGTGTAGGCAGTTTACCTGACAGGGATCCCATGAGGCAATAGGTAATAGGGAGAGTGGGGAGAGGGGCACTCAAAGGGAGTGTTTGCATCACAAATGTGGCAGCAGGAATCTGAGAAGAGTGTGGAAGGGCTTCATCATTGAGCCTCTGGGTGAGAAGATGGACAGCCTGTACACTGGGAGTTAGAGCTCGCACCGAACTGTCTGGCCCAGCTATGGCTGAAACCAGAGGAGGTCCAGGAGAAGTGATGTGGGGCATCAAAGGAATTCACTATATTTAGTTTGGGTAAAAGAGAAAATATGTATAATACATAGAGATACTGATAAGAACCCTCTGAACTCTGGAGGGTTCTTGATCAAGTTAACTGATGCCCTCCAGTCCCCTGAGGAAACATGGTTATGCCTGAGTAGAAGGCTTGATATGAGTAGGTTACTCTTTAAGTTCTTTTTTTGTTTTTTTTTTTTGTCTTTTAGATTTTTTTTTATTGTTTTTATTATTAAATCATAGCTGTGTACATTAGTGCAATCAAGGGGTACAATGTGCTGGTTTCATATACAATCTGAACTATTTTCATCAAACTGCTTAACATAGCTTTCATGGCATTTTCTTAGTTATTATATGAAGACATTTGTAGTCTGCATTTAGTAAGGTTCGTCTATACCCTTCTAAGATGCACCGTAGGTGTGGCCCCACCAATTACCCTCCCTCCACCCCCACCTTCCCCCTCCCCTCCCCTCCCTTGCCCATTTCCCCATATTCTTGTGCCATAGTTGGGTTATACCCTTCATATGACAGCTATAAATTAGCTTCATAGTAGGGCTGACTCTAAGTTTTTAAACATCAGGGACTCTCAGAGTCAAGAGGGAGTTGTTAAGACACAGATTTCTGGCTCTACTTCTACACTTGCTGTTCAATAGCTCTGAAGCAAGCTGGAGAATCTGCATTTCCAGTAAGTTCTCAGGTGATGCTAATGCTGTCAGTCTAGAGGTCAGGGGCTGAGAACCATTCATTTAGAATATGGGTGTATTTTCTCCACAGATTACTGAGGGTCTTCATGAAGTGTTAATTTCCAAACCCATTTATGTCATTTGCGCTAGTTATTGTAACCAGATAATTTAATTAAATATTGCGGGGGGGTGGGGGGGACTGATGATATATGAGTCAACCAAGAAAAAGAATCATGTCTATACAGGTTGAGTGCTATTGAAAAAATTCAATATAGATGAGTCGTTGAAAAATTGCTATAGAATAAGGGGTGGTCAAGACAATTGTAAAAAGTAACAAAAACTGAATATTGAAAAATCACAGGACTGTAGAATAATATTCAAAAAGATGACCTACAAATGTCTTTAAGTTTTTGCTCCATTATAACATACCTGAAAATAAAATGGATGCTAACATATTATGGTATGATCCATGTGGAAAATACATGTACATCTTAAATGCCCTTGATTATTACACTTGAAGAAAAGGTCTTGTACTCACATTACACTCAAATGTATATAAATTTATTAATTTTAATTTAATTATCAAGTTTAAGGTGTTCACAAATTTTTTTTTTCTGATTTCCTAGATCAACTGACCTGTCCTTATTTAATTGAATGAAAGAACTTCTGTTGTTGAATCTTTCTTACTAAAGCAGATTCCATTCTCTTCCTCCAGGCATGAAGCTAAAAACTAGGAATTCCAATGAGGATCTTCCAATGTCCCAAATAGTATTTTGTTGTTTTTTTAAAAAAATGTCATTTCAGGTAGGGTGTGGTTGCTCATGCCTGTAGTCCCAGAATTTTGGGAGGTCAAGGCAGGAGGATAGATTAGGAGGATTGCTTGAGGCTAGGAGTTTGGGCAACATAGTGAGACCCCGTCAGGCATGGTGGCACATGCCTGTAGTCCTAGCTACTTGGGAAGTTGAGGTGGGAACTGCTCAAGCCTAGGAGTTGGAGACTGCAGTGAGCTATGATATAATCATGCCACTGCACTCCAGCCTAGGTGACAGAAGGAGACACTGTCTCTGGAAAAAAAGTCAATTCAGTTTTTGCACATTAAAAAGCAATTGCTGCCAATTTATTCGAGTCATTACCCATTCTCCCCTTCATTGACACCGTACCACACATATATTAACATTTTCTGATTATTCACTTGTGTCTGTTATTTATGAGCTCGTTCCTCTGCTCCTCTATAAAGAGAACTCCTATTTATTCTTCAAAACCCATCCCACGTAGCTCATCTCTGGAAGCTTTCCCCAACTCTCTCTGTTGTTCTAACAGCATGGTCCTTGGTAATATTTATCATATTACTTTGTAGTTTTTTGTAGTTTTTGGTTGGTTTCGGTGGAAACTATAGAGTCTTAGCTTCCAAGGATTTTGCAATTTTTACAAATCCAGGATGTTTATAATCTTTCCCATTTTAATTTACCATGTTATCCAGGCTTTGCTCCAGTCCTGACATTCTGAGTAGCGACTCAGTAACATTTGTTGAGAAATATGAATGAATGAATGAATGAATACATTAATGGACATACATCACCTTGACATATTTGATATTTCTTATTCAAGTACCTGTAGGCATAAAAACCCACCATATTTTAAATGACAACTTAAGTATGATATACATTGATTTGAATCGCTCTCATCACTCACTCTCTCAATGCTTAGCAATTTCTTCTCATATCTGTACAGTCCATACCTGTCTTAAAACCTGTTTAAAAAAAAACAGAAGTGAAACTCAAATTGTTGAGAAGACAAATTGCTTTATTAAACATGATAGCTTCAGTATTTTACAGATTCCCCCAATGAAACCTCTCAGCTGAGAGACTGTGATGTCACTCAGGTTCCTGGCTGTATATACGGGCAGTGGGAGCTGTGACAGCTCAGGGCTGTTGTGAGCATTTAGTGAGATCATTTATGGAAGGTGTCTGAATGCAGAGGGACCCCACATATATCAGGGACTCAATGTTTATTAAACTGAGTGTAAAAACAGAGACCAAATACAGAGATAACCAGGTGAATGCTCTGAGACCCAGCTTTATTTTTAGCTTTATTCTCATTTTAAAAAACTCACAAGAAAGTTGTTGTTTAGGATATTGCATCCTCATTTATAAGTGATACATGTTTGTAATTTCCCTTTATAACAATATATTTTCTCCAATTTCAATATCAGTGTATCCAGATCAAGTAGAATGATATTGAAATATTTCTTCCTTTTTTATTGTTTATAAGATTTTTGGAATTGCTTGTCTTGTAAAATCATTGTGGTCTATGAGTTTAGTTTTAACTTTGTTATTTCATTTAAGTCATTGCTTAATTACTGTTTTCCTATGAATGATTACACTGTAGTTAATATGTTAGCATAGCAGTATTCCCAGACAGTTTTTTGTTTGTTGGGAGGTTGGGCTTTGGGGGGGGGAAGAGTTAATACTTTGCATGAAATATCTTACTTTATAACAGTGAAATTGCTTTCTCTTTTGTCTTGTGATTTTTTTTAGGTGAAATTTAAGTTTTTGTGTGAGTAGTACTATTATACCTATCTTGAATGTCTTGCTTGTACTGTATCACAGCCTACCTTTGTTTAATTCTTATTAAACTGTTCACTTGTTAAAAAAAAAAAAAAACTCACAAAGAGGCATCAACAGACAAGACAAGGGTATTTTTTTTTTTTTTTTTGAGACACAGTCTCAAGCTGTTGCCCTGGGTAGAGTGCCGTGGTATCACAGCACACAGCAACCTCCACCTCTTGGACTTCAGTGATTCTCTTGCCTGAGCTTCCTAAGTAGCTGGCACTACAGGCATCCACCACAATGCCCAGCTATTTTTTTGTTGCAGTTGCCATTATTGTTTTAAGTGGTCCACGCTGGGTTCAAACCTGCCAGCCTTGGTGTATGTGGCTGGCGCCCTACCCACTGAGCTGTGGGTGCCGCCAATGACAACGGTATTGATAGCATCGACACTTGTAATAATCTCACACTGGAAACCAAATATGAGCATTAAGTGAGTAAATCTCCATGTTACATTCACACAATGGAATACAACATAGCAGGAAGGACAAAGAAAGAGTTGCAATGGGTGACAACACAGACAAACCTTCCAAACACAACACGGGTAAGAAGTCAGGTGCAAAAGTGTCCATTCAGGTATCCTCAATTGATAGAAATGTCAACAAGCAAACTAATCTGTGCTGATAGAAATTTTGAGCGGGAGGAGAGACCAGGGGCCTGTCCAAAGGGATTTCTGTGATGCCACGACGTTCTAGATTTGAGCTGGGGGTGGTATCCGGCTGTGCTCACTTTGTAAAGAATCATAAATCTATGTGTAAACCACGTGCTTTTCTGTATGGATGTCACACTTCAATAACAGGCTTAATTAAAAAGACAGAAGAGAAACTGCCGGGGTATTTTCAAAAATGGACTAGATAAACACAGTAATAAGGGATTCCCAGTGTTTGAACATATAGCAGAGAAGTTGAGAGGCTGCATCAGGAACAGCCCTTAAGTCAATGTGTGCCTAGGGGTGAGAAACAAAATCTCTGGCAGTAATGGCTTCTTTTCTTTCCTGGATGACATGACACAAATTCTTGTCACCTGATGAGATAAGAGAGTAGCCATCTGGCAAAATAAATAGTCTAACCTTTACACTGCCCGTGAAGACAGATTGTAAATGAATCAAACATTAATATGTAAAATAGACCGGGATCAATAAACTTTGGTATATGTATACCATGGAATATTATGCAGCCTTAAAGAAGGATGGTGACTTTTCCTCTTTCATAGTGACATGGATGGGGCTGGGTGAATTTTTTAAGAGGAGGACTCCCCAGGCAATTGAAGCAGCATCAAAAATACACTACTGGGACCTGATTAAACTAAAAAGCTTCTGTACTGCTAAGGACAGTGTTCTTTCTAATCCATTTGCTTTTGTAAATTGTTGTTATGGGTTGGACTTTGCATATCCCCTCCCAAATCCTTATCTGTACCTCAGAATGTGACCTTCCTGGGAAATAGGATTGTTGCTGATGTGATGTAACTAGTTAAGATGAGTTCATCCTGGACTAGGCTGGGCCCCAATCCCAAATGACGGGGTCTTTAAAAAAAAAGAAAAAGAAAGAAATTTGAACACAGCCCAGCCACTGATGCAGGAAGAGTGCCTGGTGACAGTAAAGGCAGAGATTTGTGGTTCATGCCACTTCCACAGAAGATCAAAGTTTGCCAGCAAACCACCAAAAGCTGGCAGAGTGGCCTGGAACGCATTCTTGCACAGCTTTCAGAAGAAAACTCTGCCATCACCTTGATCTCAGACTTCAAGACCCCAGAACTGGGAGACGATGAGCCATCCAGTTTGTGGTGGAGTTGTCACCCCTTATCCACAGAGAATGCCATCCACTGTCCCCCACAGATGCCTAAAACTATGGAGAATAGCTCGAGGGGTGAGGAACCTGTGGTCTTAAGCCACATGTGGCCTTCTGCATCCGTAAGTGTGGCCTTCTGACTGAATCCAAATTTGATAGAACAAATCCCTGTATTAAATGGGGCACATCAGAGAAAAGTGAAGCTTTTCTTGCCTCCTTGGGTGCTTAAAAAAGAGCAAACTTGGTATCAGAAGGCCGCATGCAGGATTCCCTTTGCAACATGGTTCTGTCTACATCTTTCACCGGCGAATGTAATTAAGGCCTTCTCTATCTTGACGAGGCCCTCACCACACATTCTGGCCATAAACACTGCACTTTGAAGTATGACAGAAAAACTTGCATGAATTTGATTTTCCTTCTTCACAATTACATGGACAGAATGTTCCTGCAACTTCAGCATACAATTCTTTTTTTCCTTTCCTCAGTAAGTGAAGAACTTTTACCTTTTCACTTAAAGGAAGAACTTTACAGTTTCTCCTTGGCACATCTGGATCACCAGCATGATTACTCCTGCATTTGGAGGCCAATATTCAGTAAAATATGGGTGACTTTAACATAAGCACTGGGACAGGTGAACCACCACAGTGGATCTGATGACCCAGGGGGCACTAAGTGATTCATGGGTAGTGTTACCACATGGAGATGCTAGACAGGGGGATGACAAACGTCCCAGATGGGTGGCCCGAGATTTCATCCCACCACTCAGAATGGCATGGAATTTAAGATGCAGAAATTGTTGAGTTGGCAAATTTTCTATTTAATATTTTGGGGCTATAGTTAACTGTAGGTAACTGAAACTGATGAAAGCAAAACATTGAATTAGAGGGTACTACGGCACCCTGTTACAGCAGCCCTGGTGAAATAATACAGTTATTTAGTAGGAAGACACAAAATATCTGATTTAATATTTACAATACACAGCATGCATATTTATTTGTTTGTTATGAGGAGGAAAAAGTCTTCAATCATTCAGTAATTATATCTGAATTGGCTATTCAAAATGTATAGAATCCCTTTAGAATCACATTATGATTCTCCTTTTGGAGAGAAAACTCCATCTTACATAATTTACATTTTAACATCTGGGTCAAAAGCACATCCAATTTTAGGAGTCTACCAAATGGTCGTAATGAGATTCTATAGTGTGGCTTCAAGACCTTATTGAAACACAGTTGACAACTAGTTCACCTGTAACACATCTTTTGTATCAGAGATAAGCTGCAGGAGCAGAACCAGGTTTTATAGGGCCTGAATCTTATACAACATTGGGGTAATTATTTAAGAAAAAAGACAAGATTACATTTCAAAAATTAGATTCATATAGAATGAACCCAACACACAGAATGGCCTACCAGGCCCTGAAGCTTAGTCTTAATGAACTTCATCTTACACCCGATAAGACAGTGACAACACAGCCCAGAGAGGACACAATCAGGTTCACAGGGATGAAGTGAATGCTCATCTCAAAACCATTTTTCTGTACTATATTTGTGGAAGAAATAGAAGGTGAAACACCAGGAAGAAAACAGATGGCAATGCAAAAGATATTGCAAATGTTCTAGATGGACCAATCCAGGGTAATCTTATTATCAGTACTTCTCTACAAGCAAATGAGCAAGACTGTGTCAACCTGAAGTGAAATCAATCAGCTGGCCTGTGTGGCAACCTAATGCTAACCTTTGGTCAACACAATTCTTGAAGTTATGAACTAAGTGCTTGATTAGAGATTTCTCATACTCCAGTGATCCCATAGACACTGCTTCACCCACTCACATCCCATCACGCCACGTCTCCTCTCCCTCTGCACGGTCCTCAGGACCGAGCTTCTCAGAGTCAGCTCAGTGCTGTTCTAGCTCATGCTATTTATGCCTCTGCCATCCTGGTTTCTCTGTTTGGGTGTCGCTCTCCATCTTCCCAGTCAATGCCTACATACCTTTCTGTGACCCGCATGGTTCAGTTCCAGACTTTACAGTGAGGGGTTGAGCACTGACTGCTTTTCATTTCTCTGCATTACTCCAGGGTAGAGCTTGAAGCCATGAACATGCGGCATCACCTGGAAGAGCCACACTCTGCTAAGTCTCCCCGTTTCTCTCCTGTTTACTGTCTTCACAGATCACCGCCCTGGCCATCTTCCTTCTCAGTTATTCCCAAACTTCTCCACCAGCCTGGTTCACTCTGTCGCCTTCTTTCTTCTCTTGATTTCCACAATCAAAAAACTGATCAACCTTTCTAGCAGGTCAGTGGAGGGAAGGGAAGAAACTAAGAAACCATCTTACCCCCAGGTGGCCAGGAAAACCTCCCTAGTCACCCACCGTCACCTCGCCCAACGTTCACTGATGACTCTACACCAGTGATTTCCAACCGATGTGTGTGCCATGAGAGAATCTGAGATATGCTTGAACAATTTTTGAACATCATTAATTAAATTATTTTCAAAATAAGTTCAAAGCAAAATAAGTACACACTTTTATTCTTTTTTGATCTAAATAATTTTATCAAATTATTGAATTTTATTTATAATTTAATCGAATTACTAAATTTGATTTATAATTTCCAAACTGCTGTGGAAGTTTAAATATGGGTTTAAGCATGCTGTGAGATAAAAAATGCTGAAAAACATTACTCTATATCAGTGGTTCTCAACCTTCCTAATGCCGCGACCCTTTAACACAGTTCCTGTGGGTCGGATCCACAGGTTGAGATGAGGAGTCGAAGCTTCTACAGGGCCTGAGTCATGAGGATGGACCCACTGGACCCAAGGGTTAAAGCCTAGATGAGGTTAGAGTTCATGAGAAACGCTGGGTTAGACCCACGGATTGGGAGGGTGTTGCTAGAATGCTGAGATGGTTTAGAAAGGTCAAATGAACCTAGGGCTAGAAACTCTGGCACAGGTATTTCTGTTAACAGCCTCCACTTCCACTCTTATTTCACACATTGATACAACAGGACTAAGTAATTGAAAAATGTACGTATGAGAATTCTGACTTCAAATCCCATAACAGCACCTGATCAGCATCAACATATAAAAATTTTCTAATTTGTATATCTCTGGAAAACCTATAGCACAGCCAAACATGTAGTAATTGTATTAAGAATCAATACATTGAAATTGGCTAATTAGCATAGATCCCTCATGGCAAGAAAGTAAACTGCAAAACCATCAGAGGAACCCATCATGGAAAGGGGATTTCTTACTAGAGGGTGTAAGAAACCTGAGCTTTCATCATCTGCTAGCACTTTCTCTTGCTCAGTGGTTCATACTATCCTTCTGCTGTCCACCACCTGGACAAAGGCCCTGGAACTTTTGGTTGAGAGACCTTGCACTGGATATTATCAACAGGCTCGATCTAGGGAGCAGTCACACACAGAAAGGCCATCCATTGTTTCATGAAATGCACAACATAGGGCATGCACTAAGGATTTAAGGTACTGTGACCTTTCACTCCTACTTCAAAGGAATATATATATATACATATATATTATATATATATAAACAATGTATATACATATACAGAGTGTGTATACATAGGAAAGTAAATTATATATGTAATACATAATATATTAATTATATATACACACATCTATAAAATGTATATACATATACAGTAAATTATATATATTATATATTAATTATATATGTGTGTGTATATATATTACATTGGGTAGTTTTTGTGTTGTTGAATGATCTGATGAGTTTTTTTTATTGAATCATAGCTGTGTATAATAATTCAATCATGGGGTACAGTGTGCGGGTTTCACATACAATCTGAGATATTTTTATCAACCTGATTGACATAACATTCATGAGATTTTCTCATTTACTATGTGATCTGATGAGTTATATGGAAAGGCTACCTCTGGTTAGTTCCCA
>CAUYRH010161098.1:0-14329 GCA_963574655.1 Perodicticus potto
CACAAGTTTGCACATATTTTCTGTTGCATTTGTGTGCACATTTCTGTATACCATAATATTACTGAACTATAGGGTATGCATATTCTCAAATTTCCAAGTTATTTACAAATTAATTGTACTAATAAACTCTCACATGAGCATCACAGGATATTTCCCATGTTTCACACATTTTCTGCAACTTAATATCTTTAGCATCTTTAATTGTAGTCATTTTGTAATTTTAATTTTAATTTTAGTTTTACTAATGACATAGGGACATTTCAGTGTTTTCTTTAGTAGAGCTTCCAGTTCGAGTGCTTGTCCATTTTTCTACTGAGTAACTTCTTGAATGTAAAAGCAAAATCACAAGCAACAAAAACAGACAAGTGAGACTATATCGAACTAAAAACCTTCTGCACAACAAAAGAAAAGGCAACCTAACACATGAAAGAAAATATTGGCAAACAGCGTGCTTGATATGGGGTTAATATCCACAAAATAGAAGGAACTTCGACAACCAATAGTAAAAAAGGAAAACAAAATAAAACAAAAACCCAGCGGGCAAAGGTTTTGAAAAGATATTTACCCAAAGAAGACATACAAATGGCCAACATGTAGATGAAATGATGCTCAACATCACTACTATCTGCAAAATGCAAATCAAAACCACAATGAGATATCTCCCACCTGTTAGGATGAGTGTTATCCAAAAAACACAAAAGATAACAAATTTTAGCAGGAAACAGAGATTTGAGAATACTTGTTCACCACCGGTAGGAAGTGGAGGTACAATATGATCAAACAATCCCACTTTGGGGAATATCTCCACGAGAACTGAACTCAGGATCTCAAAGAGATACCCAAGCTCTGATGTTTATTACAGCATAATTCACAAAACCCAAGACATGGAAACAAGCTATCTGTCAATCAACTGATGAATGGACAAAGAAAATGTGCTATAACATACAAAGAAATATTACTGTGACTTAAAAAGTAGGAAATCCCGTAACCTGCCACAACATGGAAGAGCCTGGAAGACATTATGCTAAAGGAAATAAGCTGCATGATTCCGCAAAGCACTTAAAATGGTCAAAATCATAGAAACAGAGAATAGAATGGAGGTTGTCAGGGGCTGCGGGCAGGGAAAATAGGAGCTGCTGTTCTGTGGGGTAAGAAACCCCCACATGTCATAACAGAGTGGTAGCCTGCTTGTTGCACCTTTTAATATTACAGAAGCAAGCTTGCACCGAGGCAAAGCTGCAGCCCCTCGCATCTCCTGTCACACAACACTGTTCAATGGGTGTAAAGCTTCAGTTATGCAAGATGAATAAATTCTAGAAGTCTGCTGCCCAGCATTGTGCTGTATTGAGTGTACTATAACATTTGGTAAGAGTCTATATTTCATTTTAAATACTCTTACCACACTAAAAAATAAAAAATAAGCACTTCTCTTCATAAAAATAATCTCATTAAGAGGATAAAAGTGCAAGGTGCAGAATGGGAGGATATATTTAGTGCATACGTCTAACAGGAAACTTTACCCCAAATATGTGAAGCCTCTTGTAAATTTGTATGAGAAAGAAATGTCGAGCTTTCAGTCTACATGTTTTTATGAGTTGTTGCAAAACATCTTGTCAAAGAAAGATTCCCAGAAGTGATTATGCGATTAAAGTGTGATACAGCCTGTTAGACCATCAGCATCCAGTAAAACTCTCAGTGACGAAGACAGTGTCTCTATCTGTGCTGTCCCATAGGGGAGCCACTACACGTTTAGCTAATGAGCACTGGAGATGTGCCTGGCGTGAGTGAAGAAGTGAATTTAAAATGCATTTGATTTTAATTAATTTAAATTTAAAGAGCACATATAGCTTGTGGTTACCATATTGGGCAACACTCCTTGAGACCCGCTTGGTAGATGTAATCAAAAGTACCAAAGCTTTGCCTTTAGACAAATCTCAATTTGAATTCTATTTCTGTCACCACCACCATGAGACTTTAGGTGGGGTTGGGTTTTCTAACCCTGAATATATGTATCTGTAAAATAAGGGTGAGAGGAGATAATTTATTTCGTTTCTAATTTTTAATAAATGCATAATAGTTACATATTTTAATGGGGCACATATGATATTTTGATAGCATTATACAATGTAAAATGATCAAATCAGGGTATTGGGACACCCATCACCTCAAATACTTGTCATTTCTTTGTGTTGGGAACATTCTACATCTACTCTTCACTTATTTTGAGATATACAATACATTATTTTTAACTATAGTCACCCTTTTGTGTTACTGAACACTAGATCTTATTCCTACTCTCTAACTGTATTTTTGTATCCCTTAGCCAACTCCATCTCCCTATAACTCTTCCCAGCCTCTGGCAACCATTATTCTATTCTGTATGTTCATGAAATCAATTTTTTTAGCTTCTACATATGAATAAGATCATGAGATATTTGTTTTTCTGTCCCTGACTTATTTCACTTAATATAATGCTCTCCAGTCCCCTCCATGTTGCTACAAAGTACAGAATTTCTTTCTTTCTTATGACTGAATAATATTTTGCTGTGTGTGTCCACCACATTCTCTTTATCTGCTGGCCTGCTGATGGGCATGTAATTTGATTCCATATCTGGGCAATTGTGAAATATGTTGCAATAAACATGGGAGTGCAGAAATCTCTTCCATGTACTATTCTTTTTTTTTTTTCGATATATAACCAGCAGTGGGATTGCTAGATCGTATGGTAGTTCTGCTTTTAGTTTTTTGAGGAACCTCTCTATGTTGTTTTTCACAGTGGTATAAAAATGTACATTCCCACCAACAGATCATGATAGAGGGTTCCCCTTTCTCTGCATCCTCAATAATATTCATTGTTTGCCTTTCTGATGAAAGCCATCTTAACTGGGGTAAGATGGTATCTCACTGTGGCTGTTGCATTTCTCTGAGAATTAGTGATGTAGAGCATTTTTGCACATACTTGTTGGCCATTTATATGCCTTCTTTTCGGAAATGTTTATTCAGATCTTTATCCATTATTAAATAAGGTTTTTTTCTTGATGTGAATACTGTATTAAATTAGTGAATGCAAAAAAAGCTACCTATGACAGAACCTACCAGTAGTTGATGTTGAAGGAATATTGGTTTCTCTTCCCATACCTATCTGGTCATTTTTGAATTCTGTCACCTCCTTCAAATAAGAGCTGGATGAGAGAGTTTGGAATATTAGTGCAGTCTCTCCAACATCTCTAATAGGAATTCCAGGCACATATCTGCAAGAAAGCAGCAGCAACAACCTCCCAGCAGTTTTCGATGGGTCTTCCATAGCTGCAACTCCAAAGAAACATTTATGCTCAAGTTTCCAAGTTGAAACACATGGCCAAACACCAGCCTGGCCCTGCAATATAGAAAAAGTCCACCTTCGCTTATGATGTTTTGTTTTGTCTTGTTTAGTTCCTTTTATTCGTTTATACCTTATTTTATAGATTTTATATTTTATTCATTTATATACTTCATATGTTTTATCTTTAGTAAAGAAAATGCTTTATTTCACCCAGTGACGAATTCTTCAGAGACATTTTTCCCTTTGGTGTGAAGAGTTCCCACCCTTTACTATGTTACTGAAACTTATACTCTCAATTTTTAAACATTTTGGGAGGTTTCTCACGTGTATGTGTTAAAATGGGACAAGAAGCCTTAACAAATTTTCACTGTTTGAAACATGAAATTTTCATTCACAAGTGGTATGAGGTTGAGCTGCCTTCCTTCCAAAATTCATATATTCAAGTCCCCTATCCCTTAGTCCCCCTTAGCTGTGTTCAGAGATAGGATCTTCACAGGGGCAACTAAGTTAAACAGATATCATGAAGGTGGGCTCTAAACTAATATGACTTGTGTCCTTATAAGAAGAGAAAGTTAAGTCATGAGCATATACACACAGAGGATAGACCATGTGCACATGGTGGCCATCTGCAAACCAAGGGGACGGGCCTCAACAGAAAAACAACCCCCTGAAACTTGATCTTGGACTTGCATCCCCTAGAACTATGAAAAAAGTAAAGTTCTGTTGTTTAAGACATATAGTGTTACAATTGCCAAGGTGTGGCATCAACCCAAGTGCCCATCAATACATGAATGGATTAATGAACTGGGGTACATGTATACCATGGAATACTATTCAGCATAAAAAAGATGGAGGCTTTATGTCCTTTGTATTAACCTGGATAGAGCTGAAGAGCATTCTCCTTAGTAAAGTATCACAAGATGGGAAAAGTAAGTATTCAATGCACTCGGAAAAGCAGCCATTAAATGTACTCAGTACTAACATGAAGCCAGTAGATGAACAAATACAGGCCCACGCAAGAGAAAAACTCAAGTAAATTTACGTTGGGGATGGGGAGAGGAGGGAGGGCGATTGGTGTGCTCTTACTTAGCAGGCAGGATGTAAGGGTACGTGGCACACCTCCTGGGTGAGGGAACAACTACAACAGGGACTTTGCCTAATAAATGCAAACAACGTAACCTAATTGTTCATAACCTCGTATTAATCTAAAACAAAAAGAAAAATAAAAGGGCAAGGGAGGGGACGGGGGAGGATGGGTGGAAGGAGGGCAATTGGTGGGATCACACCTACGGTGCATCTTAGAAGGGTATTGGTGAAACTTACTAAATGCATAATACCAACGTCTTCATATAGTGATTAAGAAAATGCCAAGAAGGTTATGTTTAACAGTTTGATGAAAATATGTCAGATTATACCCTTGTAAGATGCACCGTAAGTGTGATCAAAAACAGAAAAAAAAAAAGAAAATATGTCAGATTGTATATGAAGTCAGCACATTATGCCCCATGATTGCACTAATGTACACAATTATGATTTAATAAAATAAAAAAAAAAGACACCCAGTCACCCAGTCTGATATACTGTGTCATGGCAATGCTAGCACTCATACAACAATGATTCCTCCCATTCATATACACTTGATTTGATACTTTTTATCAGGTCAACTTATACACACTTAACCTGAATTTTTCATCTGCTACCCCAGCCCAATTTCTAAAATTTATATCAAAATAACTTAAAGTGGTTGCAGTTGATTGCACACTTCCACATGAGCCAATAGTGTGTAGCAAGCCTTTAAAAGGGAATTGTGTAAAACCTTTCCACCGGAACTTCTCCTATGGCTAACAGCCTCCCTATACCCTCAGCTCTCCTCTGAGCATCCTGCCACTTCATGGCTCCCTTGTCTTCAGAAGACCACGTGGCCTACATAGGGCTTAACTCAGGCTCTTCACTCTGGCACGTGCCTCAGCCATGAGAGCTACCTCTGTGTCGCTCCACATTGACATTTCTAGACATCATTCCTCTCACTGCATGCAGATCCCTGTGCTCCTTTGAGGTCACACATTGAGGCCCAGTTGCCTTACTGAGAACCCAAGCTCTGCAGTACAGCCTCCTCTGCACACTGACACCTGACTTCTTTCTGGGTAATTCCAGAAGATGCAACACCCTGCCTCGTTCTTCCTTGGCCTCGTCATGCAGAGATATTCCCCTCCCTCCACCTCGACCACCCTCTCCCACAGCCGCCCTCTGAACCCCGCTGTCTCTCACAAGTGCACCACCTCCACAATCTCCATCTCAGACTCCCACCTTCTTACCACCCCTTACCACTCCTCTGGCTCCCAGTTTATTCACTCACACTCAAGACGACTGTTCTTGACCTTTCCCTCCAGCTAGGTGCCCGTAGCTCTGTGAGTATGGTGCTGGCCACATACACCGAGGCTCGCAGTTCAATCCCAGCCTGGGCCTGCTAAACAACAGGGACAACTGCAACCAAAAAATAGCCAGGTGTTGTGGCAGGCACCTGTAGTCCCAGCTACTTTGGAGGCTGAAGCAAGAGAATCGCTTAAGCCCGAGAGTTGAGGTTGCTGTGAGCTGTGACTCTACAGCACTCTACAGTGAGGACGACATAGTGAGACTCTGTCTCAAAAAAAAAAAAAAAACTTTTCCTTCATGACCCTTTGACTTTGTTTCCTTCTTCTGTTCACTTCTTGGTGTTCTACCCATCCCAGACTCCACCATCCATCACTGCAGCCTTTTTCTTGCATGCCTCCTGGATTCCCTAGTGCAGTGTCCTCTGTACCACCTGTCAGGAAACCCAACTCTGAGCAACTCAACTGTCCTCTCCACTCACACATGGGTTGGTGAGCAAAGCTGGAAATGTTACCCACAGACTCATACCACTGCTGATTTATGATCTCTAAGCACCACCGGGCCCTTAACTCAGCTTGGAAATCATTTTGTGTTTCTCTAGTCAAGTTTCCCCTTCTGAGCAGCTGATACAATATCAAAAAAATGTCTCCACTTTCCTGAAATGTATACTCACCCCTTCACTTTCAACAGATGATCTAGCCTCTCTTACACAAAGGAAATGGAAGCCACAAAAAGGAAGTCCCTCTCCCTTCTGCCAGCAGCCCTACAAATCCTCCTGCATCTGGGCCTCCTTCCCTCCTACTAGATAAAAGGCCTCTCCTCCTGTCTAAAATTAATTCCATTTCATTCCCTCCATGTGCTCAGAAACCACGCTCTATCCAAGATCTTCCACGTGTAGCCCTTCCCTTTGTTCCATCTCCTTCTCAATATTTACAAGCTCCTATTTCTTTAACAGTCTGAATCCAGATTCTTCTGGTGTCTGCATTTCTTCTGCATCCCCACCCAGCTTCTCTTCCTTCTCTCAGCCTCAGCCATTGTGCGGTGACTCACTCCCTCACCTCAATCCACAGCATCTGACTCCCTTCATTGCTTTCCAATGGGACCCCTTACTGAGGTCACCATCCACTTCCTATTGCTAAGCTAGGGGTCACTTATCAGCACAGTTTATACTCAAACTCTTGTCATCAAATGAGTAGTACCTGTGGCTCTAGCAGTGGCCAGGCCCCATCCTTCCACCTTTGCATTCTCTTCTCTGCCTACTTTCCTCTTCTCCCTTTCAAATGCCTTCTCTTCTGCCATCCTGCAAAGCAAGGTCTCTGAGAAGTGTTCTCCCCTGGGCCTCTTCCCTTCTTGTTACTGCACTCTCCAGTGACTCTGCTTACCTTCTGCTTACTGGTGACAGCCACATTTATATCTCCAGGCCAGACCTGTTTGTCAGGCTCCACATTGGTCCATCCTACTAACCAGCCAACACATCCCTTTAAGGATCTCCCCTCCTCAGCCCACCTAAGCTCAATCCTATGCAAGGTTCAATTCATCCTCTTTTTTCACATAATGTTTCTTCTTCCTGACAGTTTTTCCAATGAGATGGCATTATTCTTAACTCAGATGCCTAAGCCAGAAACCCGAGGTCATCCTTGGCCTCTTACTGTCCTTCAGCCCCATTCTAGCTTATTACTCAGTAAACAATTTCTGTCAATAATAATTCTCGGTCTTTGTGTTTCTCTCCCTTTCTTTTCTCTCTAGTCTACTGTCATCTAATTCACATAACTACTATCTCTCAATATGGTGGTATAGTACATATTTGCTATGTTGTCTCAGAATATTAAATTCTTCTTTTGAAGAGGAAAAAATAAATAGGATGAATGCAACTCATATAAACTGTGAGTTACAAATAAGTGTCTTAGTCTGCTCAGGCTGCTATATAACAAAAGACCATAGCCTAGGTGGCTTAAAAAACAGAAATTTATTTCTCACAGTTCTGGAGGCTGGATATCAAGATGAGGGTGTAAGCGTGTTATATTCTAGTAAGGGACTTCTTTCTGGCTAGCTGTGGGCCACCTTATTGCTGTATCCTCACGTGATTTTTCTTGAGTTCGTGTGTGCTCAGAGAAGAGATATTTCTCTGTTTTCCCTCTTCTTATGAGGCCACCAACTCACCAATCAGATGAAGACTCAACACTTATGACCTCATTTAACCTTAATTACCTCCTAAAAACCCCTATCTCCAAACACAGTCATATTAGAAGTTGGAGCTTCAACACATGAATCTTGGAGGGGTGCAATTCAATCAATAACAAGTTATTGTGAGATAGAGTGTGTATGGGTGAATATAGGTAGAAAAGGGTGGAAAAACTGAGGAAACACTAATACTCATGATGGCATGGGAGGCACACTATGTTTATTGCAGAAATGGGAGGCAACTCTATGAAGTCTTAATTTGGCCACCCATTGCTGACACTCATCTTGGCCCCATGTGTCCTCTGTCTAAGAAATACAAATAAAAGTCTTAGCTGTTTACCATGTTTCTTGGCAATCTATGGCTGTGGCCAGATATACATGTCTCAGCATCTCTCGGAGGAGAATGTGTGTTATTGATCCTAAGAACCTTTCCTCTGTGGAGCCTCTACTCACACCTCAACTCTGGTTCTTATAGCCACACAATTAGCAGGGAAGGCTGATGCAGCAGAGAGAAAGAAAGGATGAATGCCCACTGCATATCCCAGGATTCAGGTAGAGTGGTCCTACTGCTTGTATGAATGCTGTTATAAGTGTGTGAACCTTTCTCTTTTCCTTTGATTCTTTCTGGGTACATTAAAATATATTTCATAAGCCATGATTTGAGCATCTTATGTATCTTACTGTAGTCTGTGAGTCTCTTCTATTACTATTAAGATAGCTTGCCTATTAATGTACTTAGAGGACCATTACATCAAGATAATTCCCTACATTACAGGTGGATTGCATTAATGATCTCAACCCTTGACTGCTCTCTACATGGACACCCTTTGCTGTGTGTGACTTTATAGTTTCTCACATCAAGGGACAAAATGTATTTTCTTGGCTTTCAAAATTTAACTTAGTCATGTGATATGCTTTCCTCTATGGGATGTTAGCAGACATGATGCTAGCAGAGGCTTGAGAGTGCTTGTCTACTGGGCTTGCCCTCCTGAATCTTTTGCATATCTATGAGAAGGACATGCCCAAGGTTGCCCAATGTGTCCAGGAGAAAGATATCTTAAAAAAACAGGGTGTGAAGCCGTTCCCAGCCAAATCCAGTCTAGATCACCTGATTCTCACCTTGCTGCAGATACCCAGATGAATCCCACTGAGATTAACCATTATCAATTGATCTGCATATTCATGAGAAATAATATTTGCATGTTGTTTTAAGCCATTGAGTTTAGGGTATTTTCTTACACAGTAACAGGCAACTTACATACTCACCTAGACTAATTCTGTAGCCTCTTAATTTTTTCTTGGCTATGGCACCTTCCTTCAATCTATTTCCTATTCGAAGTCATAGTGCTCTTCTCCTGCAGAAATCTGATCAGTAAATTTTCCTCCTTAAACCATTTAATGAACCTTTCCTTTGTCTTTAGGTTAAATTACAAACTTGTACATAATCTAGCCTCTGCTTGTTCATCAAGCCAGCCTCATTTCTTGGCTTTACTTTCCTCTCTCCCTAAATTTCACCTACACTAACTGCTTTTCTCTGACTGAGCCATTCTGTCTCTTACTTCCAGACCTTTAAACATGTTTTTTTCCCCCTATTGGGGAGATGCATTAGTTTCCTAGGGTTTCCACAACAAAATACCACAAACTGAGTGGCTTTAACCAATATAAATGTATTATCTATTATCTTATAATTCTAGAGTCTAGAAGTCTGAAATCAAGGTGTCAGCAGGACCATATATGCTCTGAAACCTATATGGAATCCTCCCTTGCCTCTTCTTAGCATCTTCTCTACCAACAATTCTTGGCATTCTTTGACTTGAAGCTGCAGCGCTTCAGTCTCTGTCTCCATCATCACACGATGTTTTCTCCCTGTGCTTTTGTATCCTCTTCTTAATATGACACCAGTCATGTTGTATTGAGTGTGCATCCTAATCAAGTATGACCTTATCTGGATTAATTACATCTGCAACAACTCTTTTTTCCAGATAAGATCACATTGTCAGGTACTGATGTTTGAGACATCAACTTATCTTCTGAGGGACACAATTCAACCCACAATAGCACAGTCTTCCAAATGACATTTTCTGCCATTAATCCTACTCATTCATCAGATCTCATTCTTGATAATTGTTCATATAGGAAATCTTTTTTTTCCCCTCCAAAACCTGGTTAACAGCTACTCCAATATATAAATAAGATGTCACGAGTCACTGAATAGGAAGCAGAGGCTGTAGGTTCCACCCCCATATTAGTAAGGGAAATGTTCTTGGTCCATTGCTAAATAGCTCTGAATAGTTGTCTCAATAGCACTTTGGGTAAGAGGCTCCCTTCATTTCCTTCTTGTTCCAGTTTACATAAATTGTAAAGAAGAAATGAAGAATGAGGAGTCAGAGAGTCCAAAAAACTAAAGACTAACATCCTCTGATGGATGTTGACTTCACTGAAGGCTGGAAACCCGTCTTATTTATCTTAGTTTTCCTGTTCTTGCCCAGAAATGAAAATACTTCATGGACTTTATGAATCTTCTAGTGGATTGAATTAAAGTGGACTGAATAAGACAATTTTTAATTTCAGATAGGCTAATTTGAACACAATTGCAAACAATGTATAAACAAGATGTCACAAGTTGCTGAATATGAAACAATTACACTATAAACTTCTACTGTTACACCATTTACAACACTGTAAATATTATAGTAGTAGATTGTAGTTACAAAATCAAGCAATGGTTTTCCTGTATCTACTCCTTCCCTTCCTTCCCTTCTCACTCTCCCTCTCTCTCTTTGTCTAGAGACAGAGTCTTGCTCTGTCACCCAGGCTGGAGTGTAATGGCACAATCGTATAGCTCACGGCAGCCTTCAGCTTCTGGCCTCAAGTGATACTTGTACCTGAGCCTCCCAAGTTACTGGGATTTCAGGCATGAGCTACCATACCTGGCTGAATCCACACCTTTTGCCTATAACTTTGTTGTACTGTGCACTTGGAGTCATTGCCCAAGTCACTTGGTTTGGGCAATGAAATGGTACTGACTGTGATGCAAGAAGAGGTTCAAAACACCCATGTGTGTCTCTCCACATGTTCTTTTGTATGATTGGGCTCAGTTACTCTTGTACATTTAATTCATCATAAGAGCATATCTTGGTTAGCTTTATGGAAGGATAAGACAAATTTATGAAGAAGAACTGAGGCCATCCTAGACCAACTCAAAATCAGATGCCTTTCTAACATAGAGATGACTTCAGCCAAGATCAACAGAGCCACATATATGACCCAAAGATATAAAAGTGAGGCTGATGGGGCGGCACCTGTAGCAGCTCAAAGAAGTAGGACGCCGGCCCCATCTGCCAGAGGTGGCGGGTTCAAACCCAGCCCCGGTCAATAACTGAAAAAAAGAAAAAAGAAGAAAGGACTGAAAAGTGAGGCTGGTGAAGATAAAGAGAACTACCCATAGGGCCCATAGAAGCCAAAGCAATAATACATGATCAATATTTTAAGCCAGCAGTTTTTTATGCAACATTTTGGTTGCAATAGATAATAAATATATCTCACCCTTAAGATTCATTCCTGGTGTTCTTTTTCTCAAAGCCTATTTAAATACATTCTCTCAAGCAAAAAAATAGATTAACTATTTTCTCTGCTTTTTTTTCCATGCAATTTTCTCACTTCACTTATTTTTGGCTACTTTTCTCTTAGTCATTTCCCAAAACTTAATAGTTGATGGGCCTTGAAACTTTGACTCTCTAATTTCCTGTCCTTGCTAATTCCCTAATTCCCTCTTTTTCAAATTAATACAAATATTTTAGAAACTTAGTATTCCTTTTTTTTTTTTTTTTTTTTGGTCACAAATATCTTGTAGACATTTTATTGTTGACCTTATCTCCTGGGCCTTATTTTACTCTTATCTACTCAATTTTATGCCCAAGGCATCACATGAAAACTCATGAAAGCTCATTGTTAAATTTTTGGAAATTTTACCTATGAGTAGAATATTAAACATAACCATCTTTGAAATTGGCCATGGTGGGAATATTTGCACCATAGAAATTGGAAAATACTACAAATCAAGGCTGTCTCCCCAAACCCAGACATCCAGGTGTTAAACATTATAAGTGCACTATTGTCTATACTTTTTATATTTTATTAGTGAAACTGACCCGCCTTTCAACTTCTACCAGATAGGCAGGCAGATGCATCACTGGTGAGCTTGGAGTATTAAGGAGAGGCAGATAAAGGTTGTTGAATCTCTAGAATTTCATTTCCTATGCATCTGTGCCCCATGGATGCACTTCTTTCTACAGCAATATTTCTGTAGACTGCCTTCCACTGGAAAAGGCTTGTGTATGGGTTTGATCAAAACTCTAGCCACTTACTTTTTCTTCACAGGGCTGTGATAAAAATTAGTCAATCCTTAGCTGCCCATCCTATCAAAGCCCCTTCTGTGCTTGAGAAATCCACCTCTGTGTCAAAAGATGAAAAGATGAAATATTTATTCTCCTTGTTCCCTGGCAGCTGGAACAACACTCACATAACAAGATGCTCCTAGAACTTTACATCTGGTGGTGGTGATGAGAGGAAGTAGGAGAATCTAGAATTCATTCTATGACCAGTGCTGATGGTAGTTGCCTCTGACCCAGATGGTTTTCTTTGGCAACACCTTGGCTTTCTGGAGCCCTAGTTTCCCTTTGCTCTTGTTTCTTCTCCACCCTCATTTCTCCATCCTTCCTGTCAATTCTTCAAGGTGTGGCGTATTTTTTGATAAGTTATGTTTTGATAGAGTTAACCAAGGTTGGCTTGTGTTGTTTGCACCTAAGTGTGCTACCTGAAACAGGCCACATGTGGAGAAATACATAAGAATGCCACCAGTGGGTGCCAGGGCTATCAAGTGGCTGTTGATGTCACTGCATGGATGTTAGTGCCTGGTTTTTGCAGCCAGACTTCCACTAAAGGGATTAACTCAGTGCAAAGGAGTATAGCTGACTTTCATTTTCAGTTACACTTTCTTCTATAATACCAGAGCTCTTCATTTAAGCAAATGGTATAAAAAATAGAGTATGCTGTATTAAAATAGGATATATAATTTAGAGAAAGAGACGCAGTTACTGAAACTAAAATAAATGAGAAAGGTATATTTCTCATTCATTTTTAAGTATTCTCAGTTGGAGCTTGACCTACTATTTCCCTCCCACCCTCTTTGCTTGAGCAGAGTGAAATTAACTCAATCTTTCTTGGTTTTTCCTTCTTTGGAAGATTGTCTTTGGCTCTTAAACTCTTAAGCAACTTTGCATCAAAAGTGTTAGCACCATTGATCCTTTGATCTAGTAAGAAGGAGATTTAATAATGACTATATTTTCTTAATACCTGGACTAATGTAAGAGGAATGGCCAAATTTGGGCTTCTCATAATGTTCAGGAGAAGGGATTCTGGATATCACTTCATTTTTTCCTTTGGTTTCTGTTGACAAAACAAAAGCAAATGCACTTGGTAGCAAGGTCTTTGTGTAAAGCCCATGAAGGTCTTTTTGCTTTTAAATCGAGAGTTTTGTTAGACAGTTAGGTTCATTATATTCACTTTTAGTTTTAAACATTGCTTTTTAAATATACATTAGTTTTGTTTTACAGTTATATAAAATATTTCATAGTTTCCAAGTAAATCTATAAAATGAGGCACAGTCAGGAAAATCAAGATTTGATTCACCACTTTTTCTTAGATAAATGTTAGCATATATATATATATATATATATGCTATATGTATATATACATACATATTCTTAGATAATGTTAGCATATATATATGCTATAAGTATATATACATACATATTCTTAGATAATGTTAGCATATATATATGCTATAAGTATATATACACTTACATACAAATATATATATATATATACACACACTTATATAATTCTCCACCTATACATAACTACTAATGTGGTAACTAAAATGAAGCTTATTCACAAGTAAAAATAAACATTTTAGAAAGTAGAAAAAACAGAAAAATACAATAAAACTAATACTGAATTTATATTTATCTATGTAGTCATTTTACTGGTATTCTTTATTTCTTCAAAATGCTTTGAGTTATGTATACTGATCTTTCATTCTAGGCCGAAGGACCCTTTGTCAAGTGTACAAGTGATTGATTCTTTCAGCTCTTCGTTAGCTGGTAGTGTCTTTCTTTTTCTTTTCTTTTCTTTTTTTTTTTGAGACAGAGTCTCACTTTGTCACCCCTGATTGAGTGCTCTGGTGTCATAGCTCACAGCAACCTCAAACTTTTGGTGTCAAGCAATCGTCTTGCCTCAGTCACCGAAGTAGCTAGGAGTACCAGCACGCACCCCAATGTCTAGCTGTCTTTAGAGGCGGGGTCTCACTTTTGCTCAGGCTGGTCTTGAACTCCTGCACTCAAGTGATCCACCAGAGTGCTGGGATTATGGATGCGAGCCAATGCACTTGGCCCT
>CAUYRH010161099.1:0-14017 GCA_963574655.1 Perodicticus potto
GGGATTCATTGAGGGTACAAGAAACCAGGTTTCACTGATTGCCTTTGTTAGGTAAAGTCCCTCTTACAATCATGTCTTGCCCCCTAAAGGTGTGGCACACAACAAGACACCCCCTCCCTCCTTCTCTCTCTCTGGGTTTCCGTTCCCCCACCCCTCCCTCCTTCTTTCTCTCTCTGCTCTCCCCTTGCCCCATCCCCAGATTTTAGCATATATTTAAAATAATTTTCTAGAAAGAAAAATTTTTAATCAAATATTTTGATCAATTGTGTAAATTTATTTTCAATCTATTATTAATAGATCAATGCAAAAATATGTGAATATTTGTTAAAATAAAAAGTAATATAAAATAAATATATTTTTGTATAGTGTGCCTCTAATTGTCTAACCCAAGGTATCTATTTAATATATGAATTATTTTGTCCATCACTCTATGATTTATAATTTATTAAGGATTATAAAACTAAAAAAAAATGCTACCACTTACAAATCATTCAGTTCAAACATAATAGTCGAAGATTATGAAAGTGGGCCAAGGAAATATAAAGTAATTTGACTTTTAAAGATTTGATCACAAATGACTATCTACTATTTTATGTTAAACTATCATACTCTCCATATATGTATTTTGTATGTACCAAAAATTGCTTTGTAAATGAAATCAATTATTATGAAAAGTAGAATATTTAAAATTAATCATAGATATTTTGTTATATAAAATAATAAAAGCAAAAAAAAAACCTTAATTTTATAATTCATGTTTCAGAAGCTTTTTAAGGAGGTCACAGATCATAGCAGCACATCATATGGTCATAAAGATTTATAAGCTGTTAAATGAACTCCAGGGCAGATGCAGAGAACAAGTAACACCTGGCATAGATAGTATGTCTAGCCATAATACAAATCCTTTATGGTACATTAACACCTCCGAAAATGAGTAATGTGCTATGATTAACTCCACAGATAGTTACAGATGAGGGTTAAAATGAAATATAATTTTGTGAAACAAAATCAACAAAAGAATTTTTCTAACATTGTTCTGTTAGATCTGTTGCCATTAATAGGTTCCAATAAACATGATTTAAGATGTGTCTCTGCTGGATGATGTTCTACCTTTTAGAATATTAGCTATTTTGCTATTTATCTGAATTAGAAATATTATATATTCTATTTCTCATTATGTGCCTAATTAATTCACTATATTAAAATTTTTTCTTACTTTGCTCAGTTCAGGCAAGCTAAAACTGTTTAATTTCATCAATCAAAATTAATGTTTTCTGCTACTTTAAGGGCACATAATTTATTAACATTTATTCATATCAGCTAGAAAACCATACATTTCTCTTTTAACTTTTTTGTGAGCCTAAAAATTTCTATGAAAGTTTTCTTCTTATAAAGTATTTGAATTTAATGATGGATATCTTAAAATAGTAAACCAAATAATCTAATATTTTATTTAATATGTGATTTTTCATGTGTATTTTATTATTATATAAACAGTATGGAAAATCATATTACCTGGTTACATTTCCAAAACACTAATTCTAATCATTTTTTAAATGTAAATTGATGCTTAGATTAAAGTGTGAACATCTGTTCTTTTAAAGACTTGTAGAAAGTTATATCCTATTTATTTATTATCTATCAATGAATTACAACAAACAAAATGAGATTTTGTTAAGGTTAAATAAGGAATAATTAAAACATAAGGATAATCGCATGATAATACTTTGTTATAGTATGGGTTGTTATAAGAAATGCCAAAAGAAATATCTCCCATCAACTGTCTAATAAAAACATTTTGCTCTAAAATTATTCCATTGAGTCTTATGACAATGAATGATAAGTAGTTACTATGATAGACTTAAGGTTTTAGTAAAATCTGTGTTCTGCTCTTGTTATACACTATTTCTGTTTTTTTTAAATTAGTGATTCTTATTCCTAGACCATTTGTTCCTTGGAGACTACAGGTTGTGTAACAGGTAGTACAAATGGAATAAACTCTGTCATTGATACACAGCCATTGAATATAGTATTTTTTGTTAGTATGGTACATAGTTTTCATAAAATATTTTTTGTATTGCCTATTTTTCTTTTTTATTCCACAATTTCTATGATTTCATTTATGTAAAATGTCCAGAATAGACAACTCCCTGGGCACAAAGATATATGAATGATTGCCAGGGATTGATTTGGAAGAGTGGAAAGTGAATACTGATGTACTTGGATCTATTCAGGGGAAGTGATGAAATGTTCATAAGTTAGATAGTAATGGTGGTCATGCAATTCTATCTGTATACTAAAATCATCAAAATGTATGCTTTAGAAAATAGTGTATATTGTGGCATGTAATTATGACATATAAAGCTATTATAAAATAGCTAGGCATTAGAACATTTTCTATTATAAGAACTCAGAAGTGAGGGAGACTAGGGGACCAATGGAAATGGGCTGGTGCAAAATGTAAAATATTACATAAATAGGGCAAGAAATGTGTAATGTGAGGAAGTGAAAATTTAAAACTCTGCAAGGTAGTAAGGATAAAACAAAAAGTTACGTTGTAATCTCAAACCCAGAAGTTCTTTTTCCGTGGAGGTGGGATGAGTATATGATGGAATACAAAGCCCAAAGAACAGTAAAAAATGCACTTTGTTGTCTCATGTTATGTAAATTTTATGTAGTTAAAATATAAAAGAATATAGTTTAATAAAATAGTTTAATTGAGAATTATCTATATGGCATTCAACTTCAGATTGATTCTCAATGACAGAGGTAGTCCCAAGTTTCCTAATGTGTTTCTGTGCATATCTGTGAGTACGCAAGACAAAGACAGTGTATGTATGTGTTTTAGTGTATTTTGGAGAGTGAGAATTTGCACGATAGATTAGAAAGAAGAATGCTATAGATTTCTTTGTTTGGGGCTCACACAATTGCTATACAAATGAAATATTCAGGGTAAAATATTAAATCACCTTAGTATTATGGAAGCTCTATGGCTTCCATAATAGGTCACAATCAAATAATAATTTTGATTCAAATTTAACTCTTTTCATATAACTTTTTTTTTTTTTTTTGGTAGAGACAGAGTCTCACTTTATCGCCCTCGGTAGAGTGCCGTGGTATCACACAGCTCACAGCAACCTCCAACTCCTGGGTTTAGGCGATTCTCTTGCCTCAGCTTCCAAGTAGCTGGGACTTCAGGTGCCCGCCAGAACGCCCGGCTATTTTTTTTGTTTGTTTTGCAGTTCTACCGAGGCTGGATTTGAACCCACCACCTTCAGTACATGGGGCCGGCGCCTACTCGCTGAGCCACAGGCGCCATCCCATATAACTTTTTTATCTACTTTTTTTTTTTTTTACATTTTAATTTCAGGAAGATCTCCTATTCTGCAAGCTTCTTATATTAAATTTGAGAGCAAATCTGTCAAGAACACTGGATGAAACAAATTTATTATTAAGTTGTTATTCCGTAGGGGTATAATTTTTAGGTACAAAATTCAATTTATGAATAGAAATACATTTTATTTTATCAATTAATTGAAATGTATTTTTTTTGAAAATCAATTTTTGTAGAAAATGGGATGCAGATATGTATCACTTTACACCCCATTTGAAAGATCGATCCCATAATGAGAGTGACTGAAAATAAGCAGAGTAAAAAAAAAATGGGTCATTGAATAAAATATGCTGTGAATACTTTTCAGTGAAATGGATTTATTTATGACGGCTAATGTATTACAACCTAGTTGTGTGGTAATCACATAACTAATACATTAGCATGATGTATCATCACCTAGTTATGTGGTAATCAAGAAAATTTAACTCTACATCTAGTTGGCAAACAGGTAAGAAAGCTTATTTCCTCTTTGTATCAGATGACTACAGGAAGATACATAAGTTAGAAAAGGATGAAAGTGCATGGAGGATCTGTATCAAACCAAGAATCTACATAATCCAGGCAAGGAAATGTCATTTGGCACCAATGTTCCAACAGGATACTGAGTTTCTGTTCTCAAATTTTATCGAGCAGTGGAAGTCACATGGGCATTTTTACTTTGAAGAGTGTCGTGAAGTAAAATTATATCATATGCCCTGGAGAAAGACGGTAGGGAAAATAGTATGAAGATCACTAATGAATACCCTTGACTGCTTCTGAGAGAAAATCTTCGTATGATAAATCAAGGCTGAAGATACATTTTTTGTTCGTATCTCTTATAAAAAAGAAATTTGAGAGGACAGGAACAAGGCCAGGGTGTCTGCACTTAGCATCCCTATTCAACGTAGTGGTGATAGTACTAGCCAGAGCAACTTGGCCAGAAAAATAATTAAAAGTCATCCAAATTAGAAAAAAGTAAAATTATACTTGCTTGCAAATGGCATGATTCATATGTGGAAAATTTTTAGATTCCATTAAAAATTTCACAAAATAATTATAATAACTAATAAATGAATACAGTAAATTTGCAATATATAACATCAGCATTCAGGCTAGGTATGGTGGCTCACTCCCATAGTCCTAGCACTCTGGGAGGCTGAGGTGTGTGGCTTACTTCAGCTCAGGAGTTCCAGACCAGCCTGACCAAGAGTGAGACCCCATCTCTACTAAAAATTGAAAAACAGAAAAAATAGCTGGGTATTGTGGTAGGTTACTATAGTCCTAACTACTTGAGAGGCTGAGGCAAGAAGATCACTTGAGCCCAAGAGCTTGAGGTTGCTGTGAGCTGCGGCACCACAGTACTCTAGGGCAACCGAGTGAGATTCTGTCTCAATAAAACAAAACTAAACATCAGCATCAGACATTAGTCACATTTCTATACACTAAATTAGGAAAACAATATCATTTAGCATCAAAAAGAATAAAATGCTTAGCAATAAACCTAACCAAGGAAATATAAGATCTGCACACTAAATATTATAGAACATTGATGAAAAAAATTAAAAAGGCTCAAATACAGAAAAGATATCACATGTTCGAGAATTGAAAGACTTAATACTGCTAAAATGTCCATACAACCCAAAGTGATCTGCGGATTCAATGCTATCCCCATCAAAATTTTAAATTATTTTATATGAAAAAGGAAAAAAAATAAATGTTAACATTCTTATGGCACCATTTGAAACACCCAAAACAGCCAAAGTAAATTGAAAAAGAACAAAATTGGAGACATCATGCTTCCTGATTTCAACATACATTATAAAATTACTTTATTTAAAATAGTGTGATACTACCATACTAATGACAAGCAGACCAATGGAATTGAATAAGGAACTCAGAAATAAATCCACACATACACAGCCAAGAGATATTTAACATGTGTACAATAATACACATGAGGAAACAATAATATTTTCACAAATGAGGTAGGCAAAATTGGATAACCACATGCAAAAGAATGAAATAGAACTAGTATGTCATGAAGAAAAATCAACTCAGAATGGTTTCAAGATTTAAACACTAGTCCTAAAACTGTGAAACCTTAGAATAAAATAAAGAGAAAAGCTTTTGACATTGATCTTGACAATTTCTTGAATATGATACGTAAAGCACAGATAATAAAAGCAAAATAGACCACATGAAACTAACCATTGTCAGTAGAGAAGAATAACCCATTGAAAATAAGAAGGTAATATATAGAGTGGGAGAAAATATTACAAACTATATCTGATAAGGGCTTAAAACCCCAAATGTTTAATGTACTTACTTATACAACTCAATGTCAAATAACAACAACAATAAAATAAATAAAAAACTGGATTAAAAATAAACAAATGATTAGAAAAGATACACGTATTTCTCTAAATCATATATACATATGATCAACAGATAAATGGAAAGATTATCTGGATCACTAATCATCAGTGAAATGCAAATCAAAACCACAATGGCATGTCACCTGATATGTGAGGATGACTACTATTAAAAAAAAGGTAACAAGTGTTGGTGATGTAGAGAAATTGTAACCACAATTGTACACTGTTGGTGGCAATACAAAATTGTACAGCTGGATGGAAAACAGTATTACGATTCTTCAAAAATTAAAAATACAATAACCATATGATTCATCACTTCTGGATATTCACCCAAGAAAATACAATCTGGATTTTTGAAGAGATATATACACTTTTATGTTTACTATTCACTGTAACCAAGATGTGGTAGCAACCAAAATGTACATCAATGTGTAAATGGAAAAGTGATAAGTGATTACCATGAGGGTGGTTTATAGCACATGCTCAGTAAATGAGAACTAGAATTATAATAAAACCTTTTAACCAATTTATTTCTCACTTCTATAAATAATGGCAAAGTTTGATTTTTCATGGTATTAACTTCTAATCACTGCTATAACAAATTGCCATAATGTTAATGACTTGAAACAAAACAAATTTAACATTTTTCAGCTAAGACTGTCAGAAGACCTAAAATAAAGTTGTTGGCTGTGTTCTTTCTAGAAGTTCTAGGGAAGAATCTATATGTCCTGGCCCTTTCAAGCTTTTAGGGACCACCTGAATTCCTTAGCTAGTGGTTCCCTTCTTTCATGTTCAAGGTCAACAGTAGAGTATCTTCAAATCACTCTCACTTCTGCTTCTATTCTATTGTCTACTACTCTTTTAGTGACCTTCCTTTCTCTCTCTTTATCAGAAACTCTGTGATTACATTAGGTCCACTAGGCTAATCAAGAATATCAAGTTCCTTATCTTAGTTATATCAGGAAAAGGGATTTTACTATCCAAGGCAATATATTTGCACATGTGGGTGGAAATGTGGGCGACCTAGGCTGGAGAGTAGATGTAGAGGAAGACATCCAATTATAGCACTTTTTTAGATCAGAATTTATGAAATATTTTAACAGCTAGGGAATACAGACTGTGAGGCAAGGGATAAAGGACAGATAGAAGATGTGGCTATCTCAGAAAGTGTGTATCAGGAGCCCCAAGTCTATTGAACACGGACAGCACAGGGATTGGATGAAAAGGACAATAAATCTCTTACTGAGGCCTGCCCTTTCTCCTACAGACAGCCTGTACAAAGGTCTCTAGGAAAAAGTGAGCGGGTGCAAGATGTGCTGGGAACAGCATAGGTAACTGGCTTCTTGATAAGAGGAAAATCCTCTTGGGGCTAGATATGAAAAACAACTTCTTTCTCTCTCGCTCCCCATATGGGTACGACATCAGCCTCTCTGCACCCCAGGGACCTGTAGACTTAATTGTCTCCTGTGGAAACTGTGTGTGTGGTCAAACCTGCTGTCTGCTCTCACATCCTACTTCTAAGCTTTTTTCTTTGTTCCATTGACTACATCCCAATTCCTTAGTTTATAACTAACATAGAGTATAAGTAAAGAGCAACTTAGCTGAAGTGATTAAACAGCAGCTAAGTTAAAATGGTAAATACCATAACAATAATGAATACACGGTGGCACCTGTGGCTCAATGAGTAGGGCACTGGCCCCATAAACTGGGGGTGGGTTTGAACCTAGCCCCTGCCAAAACTGCAAAAAAAAAAAAAAAAAAAAAAAAAGAATACAGTGCTAGTTTTAGCTTTCATTGTCATCACTGATTTGAAGACAATGTATTTAAAATATACTAAGTTAACCCAGAACTCGGGGTCTTCACCTTCTCTTGCATTGGTGGGGTTGGTTCCCTGGGCCCAGTCGTTTTAAATTTTACTTTGTCTCTTTGTCTTTATTTCTTTGATTCCCTTGTTACTGGCAAGCAGGGCCAAGATGGTCCCCTACAATACATCCAGGGATTAAGATGTGGATATCTTGGAAGAGGCAGGGATATTATTCTAGTACCATATTCATACCGATAAATCTTTACATAAGATTTTAATTTGAAAAGCAACATGCTTTCAGCATACTCAAAAATATTGCTTTGTTGATTTTATATGTTATATGATCAAATGATGTCCTTTTAAACAAATATTTAAAGATTATTCTTTCAATTAAGTATATCAATATATGGTTCAAATATTTTGAAAAATAAAACAAATGTATATGACAAAATATGTCCCCCCACTCCTGATTGTTGTCCTAACAATCACTAACTACCACCATTAGATTCTGGGGAATCCTTTCAGAGGTAAGTAACTATAGAGAGTACTCATCATATACGAGAGATGAGAATAAAAACATGTGAATACTCATCATATACAGTTAGAGTGCCAAAAGTGTATGCAGATTCTACGAAAGAAAAACACAGTGTTAGAATTGTAATACTCAAGTCACGTTTGACATCTGCAATTACAAGAGGTGTTCAAATGTGACTTGTCTTCATCTTTTGTTATCCATATATATTGAGTAGTAGCACATTAGTATATTGTATTAACTAAATTATGTAATTTTTTCTTCTTTTTTACCACTATATACCTTGCGGAACTTTTTATTTTACACATAAAAGGATTTTCACCTAAAAACCTTTTCCTTGTTTCACCTTTATATGAAGTAGATTTATCATTACTTTGTCAATCAGTTCTTAATGATAGATATTTTTAAGCATTTATAATATTTTGCCATGATAAGAAATAGTATATTAAATATCTTTGCACAGACACTTACTCCATATGTATCTTCTACGAAGGAAATTGTTTCACTGAAGATTATATAATTTTTTAACTTAATTATCAGTGCCAAATTGTCAATACCATCAATCAAGTTGAGGAAATTTACTTTTTTCCTTCATAATAATGCCAACTGGTCAAATTTCTTTCTTTGGGTTTTCTTCAAAAAGGATACATAATATCATTATTTCAGTGTAGTATTCATACACATTTCTCTAATGATGTATGAAGATGAACATTTTATTCTGCTGATTTTATTGCTGTTCTTTTGAGACTGATGGTTGCTTATCTTCGTTAATTTTCCTATCAGATTGAAATACTTTTACTGATTGGTGATTTTTTTTAAACAAGTGAACAGTTTATTAAGAATTAAACAAAGGTATAATGTGATACAGTACAAGCAAGACACTCAAGATAGGTATAATAGTACTACTCACAGAAAAACTTAAATTTCACCTCAAAAAAAATCTCAAGACAACAGAGAAAGCAATTTCACTGTTATAAAATAAGATATTTCATGCAAAGTATTAACTCTGCCCCCCCAAAGCCCAACCTCACAACAAACAAAAAACTATCTGGGACTACTGCTGTGCTGTATTGGTAATATTACTGATTGGTAATTTTTAATTGCAATATTATTTTTTATTGATTGGTAAATATTTTTAAAATTATAGAAATACATTCCTTGTGATACTGTTTAGAAAAAATATTTTACATTCAGTGTTTTCTTTTGACTGCTCATGGAAAAGATTTTATGCTGAAACTGTTGAGGCATATGTATTATCATATTTCAGTGTAATTTTTATGACTGCTGAGCTTTATGCTATTAATAGAACCCTTTATCATTACTATTATAAAGTATTTATTCCTAATAATTTCTAGTTTCACTTTTTTATGGTTAATTCCTTGATGTGTCAGAATTATTCTTGGTAATATAAAATGTGAAATATGTATTCTACTTTTTGTTCTTTTTTTGTAAAACCATTCTACACTTCATATTTTCCTACCTTGTATGCTATTACATTGATAACATAAAATATTCTTATGTGTCTTTGGGTCTATATCCCCATTTTTCTAGTCCATGTAATATTTCTCATTATTTATTCAGTACTGGATTATGTTAATCCTTCTTGCTTTATAATACATTTTAAGATATACTAAACCATATCTCCTTATATTGCTACTTTTTTTCAAAGATTTCCTGTATATTCTTCTTGGTTGGTTTTATAAATAAACTTTATAATCAATTTGTGTGGTTTCAATGCCATGGTAAATTAATGAAGCCATCTTGAAATTATCTTTTTGGACTTCATTAAATTTATGAAAATAAATTTGAGAATTTGATACTTTTTAGTTGTCAAATTATTTCATTTTAGAGCAGGAATAACTTCCATTTTATTCATGTCTTTTTTTGATGTCCTTCAAAAGCATTGGAAGTTTTCTTGATATGGTTCTTTCATTGCCTCTCCTATGAACTATTTCCATGATATATACTTTTTGGAATAGGTTTATGCCACTCATTTTTAGTGGAATAATTGCTTCAAATTAAAAAAACAAAAACAAAAACATGACTTAGGAACTAGGAATTTTATTATAGGTAGGGCAGTCCTTCAGAAAACTCTTGGCCCAGGAACTTGTGCTATAGTTTTGAGACAGACTTATTTCTTCTTCAGGGAAATCTCAGTTGAGTTTCTGGATTTTTTTTTTTTATTGAGGTAAAATATACATAACAAAATGTACATTTTTAATCTTTTTGAGCATATGGTACCATATCAATAAGTACATTCACCATACTGTGCAACCATCATGATTATCTCCAGACCTTTTCTTTTTTTCAGTTTTTGGCCGAGGCTGGGTTTGAACCCACCACCTCTGATATATGGGGCTGGCACCCTATTCCTTTGAGCCACAGGTGCTGTCCTTCATCTTATCCAACTTAAACTTTGTACTCAATAAGTCTAACTCCCTATTCCTGGCTATCAACATTCTATTTTATGTATCTATAAATTTGACTGCTTGGTAAACTCATAAAGGTAGAATCATACCTGATTTGACCTAGTGTGACTGTCTTTTTTCACTTAGCACAATGTCCTTAAGTTTCATTCATGCTGCCACAAAGTATCAATTACATGTATCAAATGATATTTTCTAATTTTTCCTGTGGTTTCTTCTTGACTCTGTAGGTTGGTAATTTGAGTGTGTTGTTAGATTTCACATATTTGTGAATTTTCTTTTTTTTTTCTTTTCTTTTTTTTTTTTTGCAGATTTGGCCTGGGCCAGCTTTGAACCACCCCTCCTGGGATACGGGGCATGCGTCCTACTTGAGCCACAGGCATCACCCTGAATTTTCTTATTTTTGTTAAGAAAAAAACTTTGATTTCAAGTTTTTTTGGTGAAAGAAAAAGATAGCTTATTAAATTTAATAAACTTTATTTTGGTCTAACACATAATTTGTTATATTAGAAATATATTTCCAGCATATATGTTATATAAAGAAACAACGTACAATAGGCACTTAAGAAAAGATGTGTATTCTACTGATGTTGGGAGAGTGATCTGCGCATGGGTATTAGACCCCTTTGGTCTATAGTGTTATTTAAAGAAGTACTATATTTTAATCAAGACTTAATTATCCTCTAATTGTTCCATCTATTATTGAAGGTGAGGATTGGAGTCTCCTATTATTACTGTTGATTTGTCTATTTTTACCTTCAATTGTGTCTGTATTTGTTTAATTAATTCTGTTTTGGGGTTTTGTTTGTTTTGTTCATTTTGGAGCTCTAATTTTGTTGCATACTCATATATTTATAATTTTCATATCTTACTCAATTGCCTATTTTATCATTATATGATGCTTTTATTTTTGCCTTGTAAAATTTTCTGAGTTAAAATCCATTTTCTCTCATATTAGTAGAGCCATTTCTATTCTCTTTCAGTGCTAATACATTAAATATTTTTTTTCTGTCCTCTCTCTTGCAAATGATCTATGCCTCTATATCTAAGGGGAATATCTTGTAGATAGCAAATAGTTACAGCAACATTTTATCTCTATTATGACAATTTATGTCTTTTGATTGATTAGTTTAAAGTACTTGCCTATAAGCATGCACTTATTTTTGCCATTTTGCATTTGTTTTCTATGCTATGTTTCAACGTCATGGCTTTTTCCCCTCAATATCCCCATTATTGCCTTTCTTTGTATTTATTTGACTTTTTGTAATGACACATTTTGATTTCTTTTCTATTTCTTTTTCTGCATATTTTGTGGATACTTTGTGGATACTTTACACAATATTAGAACTCTTCTTAATGTCATGGCTTTTGTAATGTTAGCTGGTATTATAAATGGAGATTATTTTTTCATGATATTAACTCATTTCTTGGAGCTTTGTCTTGTATAAGTATATTGATTTTTGAGGCTTTTAATTTTTTCCAAATTTTATTCTATTAATAATTTGGAGTAGTTTTTTATATGATGTGCTTTAAAAAAACACAATTAGATCATATGCTTTCATGTTAATTATTTTAACATATCATCAAGTTTATCATTACTAACTTCATCGTATATCATTGTTCATGTTGTCAAGTAATTTGTTACATCACCAAGTAATTGCCAGGCATTTGGAATGGTCTAATAGATGTTGCTGGAAATGTTCAGGCCAGAGTCACAGAGAAGAGACCAGCAGTCAGAATGTTCTGAGAAGAGGAGGGCTACAGCTCTCTCAGGCATGTAGCAACTTCATTTTATTTCTTACAATCATATACTTTAACAATGCAAGGTTTTGCATATACACACAAGTACACATTCTAATGATAACACCAACTGGCTGCAAATGGTTTTTATGATAAGAGTACTAAGAAACCATACAGAGTAACCACAAAAACTTATACAGCCTTTCATCTGTAAAAAACAGGTGCAACCTTTAATGAGATTCACATTAAGTTATCTTGTTTTCCACTCCCAAGGTCCCTTCCAGGAAATTCCAGAGATAGCCAGACTCGGCTTTCAGGGACTGCCTCCTACATGACTAGCTTTCTAATTACTTTGGTGGGTCTTCAAAAGAACATCCTTTCGTCTGGACTGTGAGAGAGTTTCTTCAAACATAAATCAATGGCACTCGAAGTTACATTGAGATTACAAATAGATTATCATACTTGCAAGCTAACAAGTTAGCCTGTCACTGTTTTATGAATACAGACAGATGACACAGACTTCTAGGTTGAGATAAAGACTGTATTACTTACATCAGAGCAGACAACATGAGTCTTTTGGTCTTACCAGTTTCCCATTCCTTGTCCGAAGTTGCAAGGTAGCATCAAAGAGCAACTAACCCGTGTATGATTCCTATGCAAAGGATTTGCATCATAAAGGAGGAACCACATACTTAATAAACCCACGCTTAGGCTAGTAAGACTAAGATGAGGAAAGGGTATGCATAGAGTGCAAAAATCTAAAAAGACAATGACCTTTAGGGCCATGCATTTGCTATCTCTGCACTGGCATCATTTGCACAGCCCTGATTGCAAATGCCTTCTTAAGAGTGAGGAACCTTAAAGAAATATCTAATATAGAAATACTCTCACATTCTTGGAACAACTTCAATTATATATGCTATATGTATGTATTTTTTAAGATATTTTTCAGATTCAGTGGTATGTGGTACTTGAAGATATATTCACTCTACAAGTGAGCACCTCAGAGTATAAAAACTAGATATTTATCTTAATTTCCAGCTTGACACTTGTGTAGGCTGCTTTAGTTTAAGAACAAAATTGGTACATTAAAAAATAGATACGTGCATAAGGCACAGTAGATAACATGACAATTAGAATGTAGTACTTTTTATAAAATTTCATGTACAAAACAAAAGCAGAAAAAAAGTAAATATGAACTTTTGATATAAATTATAACAATATTTAACTTTTTCTATATGAGAATATAGAGATGAGAATAACTTGTTACCATCATGCTTAATTTCATTACATTAGTATTTTTTTTGAATTTTTGAAAAGTCTACCAATTATTCTCAATTAGAACAGTTTTATCTAACTATAAGGAAATTTTATACTAGCCTTTATTATACATTTTAAAGAAGGGTTTCAATACATCAAGAAATTTAACTAAAGAAAGGGTTTTATGGTAAATGAATGTTTTATGTTCTTATCTAAACTGATTTCATATTATTTTTTAACAAAAAACATATTGAAAAAATGTAACCTTTAAATAAATACTACTATTATTCTTTTCTTCTTCAAAAAATTGTAGTTAAGCCAAAAATAGAAGACTGTTCACTTAAATATCATTGAGCTTAAGGTCATATTCCCTGTTGCTTAATCTAGCGGTTGCTTTGCAGAAATGAATCACTTGATCTTTAGTAGCATAAGGATAAACAATACCATTTACAAAGTTAATGGTCCCAATGATATAGAAAATTAGGAATTAAAATAAATATTTTGAAT